>VZTL01042325.1:392-90455 GCA_013400535.1 Scopus umbretta | reverse complement strand
CCCGCCCTTGAACCTTGACTTGCCGTAGCATCTCGTTTCTACTGAGCTTGCTCAGGATTGTATGCAGTTTGCGGCAGGAATGCTTTTTTATTGCTGTTGGACAGCGTTGGTCAGGTGATGAAACAGTGTGTGGCATAAGTAAAAAGGTACAGAACTTTAAAAATACTTAATTCAATCTGTATGCCGCAGCCTGCTGGAGTGCTTGCTCTGGGGTGAACCTCTACCATCCTCTCTCTAGGCCTTGATGACTCAATATCGAATAGTGGCTTCGAGGAGCGGCCGTGGTCTTTCAGGTCAAAGCTTGCACGGAGATTTGGCTCGGAGATACTACGACGTGGAGTTAACTGTTAAGCCTTTGAAAATTAGGACGTGATATTAGTTGCAATGAAAATCCCTCCTATGAAATAAAAGCATTTAGTACAGGGACCGTGCAGTAGCCCCTTGGGGTCTAGGAGGACGCAAGCGGTCCATCGTGTCAGGCGTTTCTAAACTGGGCGCCTGCGCGGGGACCTGCCGAGGCGGGAAGCCCCACGGTATCACTTGTCCTCTTGTTTTTCAGTTGCCTAATGACGTTAATTGAAGAGAGAGAAATGTCTTTGAATTACTGCCCTGCAATTGCTAGCTTTTCACGTAAGGAGCTTTGGAAGTTGCCACGGGGACTGTCAGTGGGGAGAATTTGCGTGAGTTTTGCGGGAGAAGGAGCAGAAAATCAGAGAAACCTACATGTCGGTTCTTGGTGTTCAGTTCTGTTTGGTGTGGAATTGTGGATTTCTGTCCAAATTTATGGCCGTGTAAATCAAAGGAGTGCAGGACTCGTAGCATACAATACTCAGCTGTGATCCATACTGTTTGAGTATGACCGATCCTTCTCAGCACATCGGAATTTGCAAATGGCCCTGTTTTTAACTGATTTTCTCACCAGAAAAATCAGAAGAGATGCTTTGACATCACCAAAATCGGAATCCTTTTAATTTGCGGCTCAAATGAACTTTCAACATCTGAATTCCAGAAGTGTGTGCTGTTAGGAGAGCTAATGCTCCTGTGAAAGTAAAACAAAGACTGATGGGGGATTTATTTTTTTTTTTTAATGCTTGTGTAGTATTTATATATATAAATGTGTGTGGAGAGAGAGAGCGAATATGGCTATTCTGTGTATTTACTACTCCTAAGGAAATCCTTTAAGGGGCAGGGGGGAAAATCTTCCAAGTCACAGCATTTCAAATCCGAGCTTTATTATGTAACTACGTTTACAGGGCAACAGGGTCATATTTCTCTTTTGCTACTATATAATATAAGCTTGGTCAATACTCTTTATTAAATCTGACTTGAAGTAAGCCTTAATTGTCCTTCCATAAGTACCGATCCACGCATCTCGCATCTCAAAGTGAGTCGGGAAAAAATTGAGCTCGGTGGTGGTGGGAATTGTTCGAATGACTTCTTTTAAGAGTGAGGATTACTGAAATCGCTGTATTCTGTTATTAATGATAATTATAAAAATTGCTTCATTCAACTTTAGTGTTACCATAATAAATTATTTTAAAACATTCTGAAATAGAAGATGTTGGCTTGATGAATTATATCATTTTCCTTGCCTTGTAAACAGATTGCTCCTGCAAGGTGAGGTCCGTCGTGACTATTTTGGCTGTGTCTCACAGGAGAAAAGCTTGGATCCAGCCAGAGACTGTAAACCAAATTGCATTTCCTTATAAACTGCAGCAGGTTTGTCTGTGTTGCTCCTTTTTAGGCATGTTTCAGGGACTGCTTTTTCAGCTTACTCTGTTACTATTTTCATTTCTATTAGCTACAGATATCTTTGCTGCAGGTTTTTCCGAGGGTGGTTTTGAACTTTTGGGTTTTGGTCTGTTTGAGTGTTCCTACCGCTAAATCTGGAAATTGGATATTTGCATGCTCTGCCTGGCTATGGACGCAAATAATTGTGGGTGGACAACTGTGCTCAGAGCTGCGGGGGCCGTGGGGGGAACGGGACCTCTCTTTTATAACCTGTGAAAGGCGACTGCTGCTAATTTGTGGAATTAATGAAACAGGCTAAAATTTTATGTGATTGTTCCCCAGTGGAGATTTAATTTTACTTTCTTTTACAAGTTATCACAATGAGCTGGAATTATGCAAGAAATCGTAGTGGGTTTGCCTGTGCAAAAATGTTTTGGTTTTTTTCACTCAACATTTACTCCTGTGGGATATTCTGTCTCTTTCTGCTACTGTTTTCTGAGCAAAACAGGCAAACTTTTTGATTTCGATGACTGCGCGTATGTGCCGTCTTGAGTCAAAGAAGGCGACTGGAGTCTTGCATGTCAAGTAATTACCTGTATTAAAATTTTCGTGTTTTGTATAGTAGGTGCAGAAACAGATCTTGCCTATCTTTTCCATTGCTGCGTGCAACTGGAAGATTAGAGTATTTTCACCTTAAGCTTTTAAAAAGTTTTTCCTTAATTTTAATCACCTCTTGAAGGTTTTACCGATCTGAGTCTCTAATTTCAACTCTTAACCTTGAACAGAAGGTTGCAAAAGTTAACTGCTTTTATTGTACCTGTGACTATATAACACTTCAGACAGGTTGTCAACCCTTATACGTAAGCCTAAAGATCTTTCATCAAGGTTGCTAAATATGGCAAGGCTCTGTTTAGAATGAGGTTGGGAAATAGTTGCTCAGCAGCTCAAGGAAAAGTAACGTTTGCGCATATTAAACCTGCTTCGTTGCACTGGGATTGAATGAAAGGGTATTTCTTGTCTACGGGAACTGTACGTGCGCATTTTGCTTGGGTCTTACCATTGGCAGATTTGGTGATCCTGGAGTGGATTTTACCCAAATTCTTGTTAAATTGGAATAGTCCCGTATCACTTCCACGTCTGACGGTTCCCGCATTCGGCAGGCAAACAGCGCAGCTAAAGAACAGTAGCCCTGTTCAACAGACCAGCCTGTGTGTCTTTCTAGGCAGAAACAATAATGGCAATGAAAAAATAGATGGGCACTTTGTTCTCTTCTGTCCCCATCGAAGCTTCGTTCCAAAGCCTTAATGGCACAACAATGCAGCGTGTAGTGCCCTGGGAGCAGTTCCGCATAAATTGTTTAACATCTCATGATCTATTAGGCTTGGGTTTGTGAGTAATGGCTGAGTTAGAGGAGCATTGTCCTGGGCAAAGTGTGAATGTGGCGTTCTGCGGAAGCAGTGCCAGGTGCCTTTGTAACGCTGCTGGTAGGTAAGGTTAAAAAGGCACTGAGATGAATGGAGTTTCGGTGCGGTCAGCACCTGTATCGGTGCATGGAAAAAGCTGGGAGATCTGGAGCCGTGCCATCAGAGCGCGACAGCGTGGTTTACATTGCTGCTGATGGTACGGTGGGCTCCGATTCCGGTGCCTCTCTTACAATTCCTGGGAGGTTCCTTTTTGTGGGGCTGTTGCCTTCATCCTGCAAAGCACTTCAGCCCAGGTGGCTTCTGGCCTTGAAGCAATTCAGCCGCCTGACCTTTAAAGCCATGCTGAAGGGCTGTGCTGGATTGAGTCCTCCGTGAGTAGCTCCGCTGGTATGAACAGGAGAAATGCGTGGTGAGATAGCACAGCGAGCGGAGAGAATTGATCGAACGGGGCCAGAGGGGTGTAGGAACAAAGTCAAGATTGCAGCCGTAAGCTGCTGACGGGGTGGGGTTGGAAATCAGTTGAAGACCAGTGCAAAGTCTTCAGTGCATCTTTGATAGGGACGTGTAGGGTGGTGGTAGAGAGAAGTTGTAGAAGAGAATCTTTATTGGGAATAGAATGGAATATTTCAGCTGGAAGGGATCTACAGTGATGATCTAGTCCAACTGCCTAGGCTGTGCTTTCAGCCACAGCTCACGTGTAGCCCTGTCAGATGACATCGCTAATTTTGTTGAAAAAACCATCTTGAATAGACAGGTGGTGTTAGCAGACGGTTAACTTTAAATGCGTTCCGTTTCAGAGCGAGTTTGTCTCCAGTGCATTACTGACACACACACCACCAAAAAGTGCTTGGGAAGAAAAGATTATTCTTGTTTGAGAGCAAGAAGTACCTCAGCAGGAAAGTGATATATGCAAAGATTTGCCCATAACTGCGTAAACGCTTCTCACTCAGGATAAAATCGTATTTGATGTGTTATATACCTCTTTATGAATGGTAAGTGATCAGTTCGTGCATTGAAAAGCCATGGTTGGGCTTTAAAAGGAAGGGCAGCCTGTCTCCCAGAACGTGTGCCTTCTGTGTCACTCAAGCTTTGAGAATGCTTTCTGTGGCCTTTGGCGGATGGTATATGTTGTGCTTAACCCTGCCTAGGGAAGTGGATTTTAACACCTTTTTCGGGTAAATCAGAGTCCCAAATATGCTCTTTCATGTCAGACAAGAGAAGCGTTTCGGTTAGCTTAGTAGAGGAAAAGGTGAGTATGTGCCTTTGCTACGCTTTGGATTTGAAAAAGGCTTCCTTTGATTAATGCATTAATCTGCCTGATGCTTTGCTCTGCTTAATGTAGATAGCTTGAGTGACTGTAGCAAGAACTAAAATAAAGTTTTGTGAAACATGTAAACTGAAAATGGATCCATTCAAAAAGACACAGTGCTCTTGTAAGTGGTGTGTTATATGGATGAAAATATAAGAACCATTTCAAGAAAATTTAGCTAAGCCTTGAACACAAAATGAAGGCTGAATCCCTGACGAAGTTCAGTAGAGGACTTGTGTCGGTCGGATGCGTGACTGAGAACGTTTGACAGCGACAGTCCAAGCGGGCTGCGGGGAAAAGGGGGGATCCGTACTGCACCAAGCTCTCTTTCTCCCTGGCAGTGTCGCTACTGCGCTTGAAGCACAGGTCTGCGAGTAAGCTTCGGTGTGCGAAGCCCGACAGCTCGGAGCTTCCCTGGCGCAAAGCCTCGCGGTTTGCACAGGGAACATCCGTGCACGGTGCCTGCCGAGACTGCCTTGCAGTTCCAGCTGCTGCACGAGGGAGTGCTAGCTTGTACCTGGGACCTTGCTGGTGTCCAGTGGCAAGAAAGAAAAGTTGAATCTGCTGGCTTTGTGCTAGGCCTTGAATTTTCCACCTTAGAAAGGCTCTGAAGCTAAGCCTGAGAGCCTGCTAGCATGGAAAGAATGTGAGCAAGTCTGGGCTTGAGCATAGGCTTGGGCCCGTGCTGCACTGACGATGTAGGCAAGCCCAGGCGCCCTTCCTTGACTATTGTGGGTGCTGAGCTACAACCATGATGTTTTGACTACTCAGTTTAATGGCTTATTCCTATTTGCAGTATAAATTAAAGGAGTGGGCGTGCAACCGGGTTCATCATACTGTAGTTTAACCTGGGACAGACGCTCTGGACCTGTGAATAAAACAGTGAAACAGAAGGAGTTGCTGCAAAAGAAAAACCTCCTTATTTCGTAAGTTTTGTTTGGATCACCCATCTCTTCTGTCTGCCAAAAATGCAGTGTATAATTTTTGTTGAAAGGGAATATGCTGCAAAACAACTCTGTGGAAATCCCAACTATATCTTAACAGTGTCAGAATCCTCTCCAGACACTGAATAAAGGGAGATCGTGTCTCCAGCTTTTAAAATAATTACTCGAATTAGAGATCGAGCTGCAAGAGCCCAGAGCCAGTGCAGTTCACTGAACATTAGGTATACAACTTAATTTATTAAAAAGCATTGCAAAACCAACTTAAGCTCATCGTGCTCAAAATACATCTCGCGGCAAGTAACCTGAATGTCCTCTGAGCCTTCAGCGGTGGAGAAACGTGGGAGTGCGCAGAGATTTCTGTGAACTCTGAAAGATTCTGTAATTACTTTTCTACAAATGAAGCCATCTTTCTTGAACCCTTTTCTGCCTTTTTAATTCCAAACGATGACTAAGACACCTTTGCGTTGAGTATTCCCGGTACAGCAATGCCTTGGGTTACAAACAGCTTAGTGTTCTCTGGGGGAGGCTTGGCTGGTAACTCAGTCAGGGTACCTAGGGTTTTTCATGAAAAGGTCGGTACAGTTCTGGGTATGATCCTTCATTTGAAATTCTCGGTACTATATCTGTGAAGTCTTGAACTGTGGTATCAGCCCACCTTCTCTGGCTCTGTTCCCGGACCAATCATTCCACTCGGCAATAAAAAAATACAAGATAATGGGTGCAGATAACTGGGATTTAATATTACCACGGACTATTTTCCTTTTACCTTTAAACAGCCGTGTTGCGATTAGGTGCTGGGCATAAAGCTGTTCTTTGTTAACTGGTGTCTCCAAGAAATTTGTGGTTACGTGAAGATATACAAGCTGGGTGCAGTGGTAGGTAGTTATACTCCGTATTTAAGAAGGCGCCTGCAGCTGATGGTGAAGACATGTGTGACTCGGCCAGAGTCACCGCGGAGTACCTTTTCTCTCTTTTCCTCACCGAGGCCCTTATCACCAAAAGGACAAAAGGCAGCTTTGTATCCAAACTCCGTTGAAAGTTAGCCAGAGTTGGCCACCGTTGTACCCTCTTCTGGAATGGAAGTTTCTAGTTATACATGGCCGGTGAAATTTGCAGGCACCAACTTGTGGAAGTACAGTACCCAGGAATACTGGTTGGAAGGGTTTCTGTTGAGTTGGGGATGAATCGGGACAGCTATGGCGAGACCAGGTGACAACCAAGTTGGGCAGGTTATGCCGAATGGGTGCTGACCACGCACGTTGCCTTGCGTTGCCCTCTCCATCCCCAGACAGGGTGGCTTGCTTTGTGGCCTCACGTGATACTCCAAACTGCAGAAGTGTTCTTAATCTTTTATTTACTTACATTTTTTAAAAAAACAGCAGGTCAGTAAAAGATTTCCTTGGCCCTGCCAGCCTAAAAAGGAGCGTTTATCCCGTTGTGCTTTTATGGATATATATTACCAAAGCAAACCTACTGTTTTTGGCATGTTACAGAAAGTTGTTTTTCTGAGGTTTCTTCCCAAAGAACGTCTGCCTCCAGTTTTGTAGGCAGATGCATGTGAAAAAGGGGATGAAAGCAGACAGTGGGTGATCAGCATGAGCAAATAAGCCTGGTCCAATATGCTTGTGTGTCAGATCTCAGCGCGCCATTCCTGGCCCGTTACCTTCGTAACTTGACTCTCATAGGCACCCCACGCTAGTTCTTGTGTTCTACTTAAAATCGCCCTGCACATTGTTTTGTTGTAGGCTGTATACCGTGCGGAGTGTGTTAACATTAACTGTGTCTCTCGAAGATTTATATTTGAGTTTATAGTTCATAAAGCAGAAGTAGGAGCTCTTACTTGACAGAGTTCAGGCAGAGGCGGAAAGAGAATGAGGGATCTACGAAATACTTCTTTACGTATCTCGCTCGTGTTAAAATGCCGTGGCTGGAAAGCCTCGCTGATGAAGGGCTGAGTTGCACAGGAACCTGGGCAATGTCTCCTTTCTGAAGAGAACATTTTAGGGATGTGCGGGAAGTTGGTGTTTAGGGACTAGCACCCCGCTGTGTTACTGGAGTCAGAAGGAGCCAGCTACTGATACAGGGAAAGGAACTCATTCGAGTGACAAACTTGCCTGAGTGGCTGTAAAAGTGCTATGGGAGTCTCGAGTAACATGAGTTGCCTTCTTTCAGTAAAGGAAGATGCAGGTGGCCTTAATTTTTTAGGCTGTCTCTATCTAGAAGAATGAATTTTTCTAAGTCCATTCCTAGATTGGATGAGGTTTATCCAGACATTGTCTGAAAGAAATACCTATGCTAAAGTCACATTTTCTCTTCTCTTCCAGAAATTTGCTTGGACTTCTGGACAAGCTCGTTAGTCATTACACTAGATTTTAGGTTACTTGGAGTACTCGGGGCCTCCTGTCCAACAGTGCTGCTTGTCAACATCACTGTGCTCCTACCAGTTTTTTCCCTGCAAGTTGCTCTTCCGTGGCAACGGGTCACGAGAAGGGAGTTGGTAAGAAGTAGCTATGAACGCTTTCTGGCAAGAAACAACTTTTCAGGTCTGGGTTATTGTTTTGCTCTCAGTCTTGTTTTAGGCTGATCTAAGTAAGTCTATTTTGGGCTGCCCTTAAATGGACATCATCTAGAGGACAGTCTCGTTAAAACTGCTCAGCAGTTCGGTAACGCGCTCTTGGCTGTGGTTGGAGGATCTAGGAAATCCAGCTTCAGGGCACGTAGAACCGAATAAAGAACATTACTCTCCCATGAAGCAAAATGCCAGTCCAGTAGCAAACTCATTTTGCTGGTAAAGTGAGTTTAACATTTCTGAGTGGATTGACTTTATGCAGGATCATGTGTTGTCTGCTTATACCATTCTGCTTCTATGCTGTGTCATGTTCCTCCCGTTTAAGTTGGTGTCCCAGTGGCAAAAGAACCTGTGTCGCTTTGTTCACTGACTAATGCAGCAAAAACGCAGTCACGTGCCCCTGCCTGCTCTGTGCCGAGCTCTTATTAATGGGTAATTGATAGTCTGCAGGTCTGAGTTTAAAGATCATGGGCTGGGTCTGCTCTTTACTGGCACCACGCTTCGAAGTCAAGGCAGTAAGCAGGTCACGGCGATGCATTGCTCTCATCACTCTTATCAGTTGAGCACATGGAAGGGCAAGGAGTGCCCAAAGGTAGTGCTTTCCTCCATACACCGGTGACCTGCTCCTTGTTGCCCACCACCGGGAATTCTGTTGAGAAGCGTACAAAATCTCCGTTTGCTTTCTTTGTAGGTGCTGTCACGGGAGTGAATGTGTGGATGAGCTCTTTGGTGAGGCTAGTGGTCATGGCAGTGAGGTTCCCCTGGACTGTCTTTTGTCCCGATGGCCGTCGGTGCTCCAAGACAGCAGGTTTTTTTTGTCTGATAATATTGACAAAACCACCTATGAACCTGCCCCTCTGATATTGCGATGTGAAATTCTGAGTAGCAGAAAAGTTTCTCTGCATGTGGGTGTCAGTCTGGTTAGCGACAGCCAGGGGTCAAACATACCTGATATTGTCCCAACAGGCTCATCATAGCCCCCAGCAGGCACAACGGACGGCTCTCCGTGACCAGGATCGCGAGTCTGCCGTGGCGATGCCGCAAGGGGTTGTCATTGCAGTCACGTTTCTGCTGAGTGATCCTTGGGGGTGTCATTCGTGAGGGACCCGCATCCTTTGGGTTCTGGAGCTGTGTGGGCTTAATCAGTCTTTTGCTAAGCACCGGGCTCTCTTGAGAGGCAGAATGGCTCCATGCGTTGGTGGTGCTGTGGGCTGTAACTTTCTTCTGTTGTTCTGACTGGAGCTTAAATTGGTGGAAGTTCTTCTTTATTTCAGTTTATTTTCAGATGGCTTTAAAATAACTTGGTTTTGCATTTCTTACCCCTCTCTCCTCTTCTCTCTGGAAATGTTATTTCTTCATCTTCAGTAAACTTGCGCTGGTTTGTGTTTTTGTGTTTTGGGTTCTTATTGTCGTTGGGTTTTGGTGTCCCCCGCCGTCTCCCTCCCCCAGTGCAGCTGGTGAAAGCAAAAATGGCGTTTAGTTTGAAAATTGGCTGTTCGCATTTCTAGCTATCAGGTTTGCATTAGTTTTGATTCACTGTTATTAAATTAGCATTTTATGCATGCACTGAGACCGATGCCAGTGACCTTCTTCAGAAGAGAGTTTGTCTCATCTCCCTGGGGAACGGCCGCTATAAAGTCTTCTGGACAAGCAGTTGTCACTCGGGTGAGGATGAGGTTAGCTTGGAGCACTTCAGTCTCTGAAAGCCCACTGGTTTTCTTGCTGGTCTGATGTTTTTGGAGAAGTTGCCTTTCTTCCACCTGGATTACATTTGGATTGGGCGACTTTGCCTCTTCTATCTCAGTTTTACAGCTCTGTGCTCTGATCACGCTCCTTTTGATGTGATCTCAAATGGTATCACATTCCTTCTTACTTTTGAGTAACTTGCCTAACTGGTAGAAATTACATAATCTTAGAGAGACTTTCATCCAGTAGCCAGATAAAGTCTGCAGAGATTGATTCCTTTCCCCCTCGCCCCCCAAGTTTGGAAATCAAAGAAAACCCTTGACATAGTCATGTTTTTTGGTCATGCGCTTTCTCCAGATCTCAGTCTACAGTTGGACAGGACGCACCGTGGCTGCGTGAGGATTTTGGCGATAAGCAGGTTTCAGGAAGTCCCTGCTCGCCTGCCGCCGCTCTGTGCTGCTCGGTTGTGCCACATGGACTGTGTATGAGGTCGAGTGTTGAAGCAGATTACTGAAATCATCCATGTTAAAAATATCCTTTATGCTGGATTATGTTTTTGAAACCAGCGTTACCGTGAAACCGCTTACCACTTCAGAATGCCGAGAATTGGATCAGAAATGCTGTGACTGCACTCTGTGAAGTGCTGAAAGTGCATTAGCTCCCTTGGCTGCTTCGGATATGTCCAAAACATTTTATACAACCAGGCTTTCTGCCTCTGCCAGTCCAGCTTTGTGCTGGATCAGGTATTGTCTGTCCTCCTCCCATCAGAAAGCATAAAGCCAGCATACGTTCTGTACTGCATGCTTGGCTGGGGCCTGGCCTGGCTCAGGCGTGATACTCATGTCGGTGGTTCAGAGTTTTGTGATGCTTTTAGAATGACTTCAGCATCTCAGAGATGCTTGGGAAGGTGATGGGGAGGAAAACGTGCAGCCCTAGGAGTTTGAAAGTACATCTGAAAGTACGAAGCCTGAAGGAAGGGAAAAGTTCCAAACTGTAATTACAGAAGTGAAATTAAGATCTAAGCTGGTCTCGCACATTTTGAGTTTTGTGCGCTGGGGGTTATTGCTACGGAGGAGCGACTTTCCCCCAAAACCGTCACATGAGAGGCCGAGCGCAGGAGCTGCTTGCTGGGAAGCCGGAATTGAGAGTGCTGGATTGTTCTCTGTGGAGAAAACCAGATCTGGGTTAACGGTGCCACTCCCCACATTGTACACACTGCCTGCTCTTTTGCTGAGTGGGCAATGGACTTAAACCAAGGAACTCCCGTTTCAGATAACCTTTTTCTTTTGAAAGGCAGTCTGGCAAGGCTGAGATGCCGCCTTCAACATCCTTGTCCATAGGTAGGAAACGCTGTGTCAGGTCCAAGCTACCCATACCTTGCTTTTTGAGACTCTGTGTAGGCAGCATTCAGCAGCTGCTGGAAAGATTTCCCGCAGCTGCTGGTTTGTTGCCTAGGTTAGTATATCTGCGTATGTTCATAGATAGGTGTACGCAGATCCCCTGTCTACGACGTACCTTTAAAGCTGTGCACCCGTTTTCAGGTCGTGTGCTGAGCTGATGTAAAACACGTGCTTGTAATATTGCAGGCAGTTCTTAGAGCGTGGTACCTAGTCTTGTGACACAATAACAGGTAGGCACAGACTTCTCAAAAAGGGCTCTTAACACGAGGCTTGAACAAAGAGCAACTCCTTTGTAAAACAGGATTGTTTTTTAAATGGACACGGGTTTAGTTGAAGAGCACATGAAAATGTTCTCATAAATCAGCCCTCTGGAGGAGTTTCGTATAAGGTTTATCGAGCCTCAAGTCATGCGCTGAATTATAAATCTGTTGCACGCTGTCTAATTTTCTTTAAGTGGGGCAAACGTATGCTGTGTGTCTTGAAGTCATCTCTTCACGTTAGCTTTCTTGTTTAGTCCACTCCTGAAACGTGCTCTCCTCCTGCCCCTTCTCCATTTTTTAACTACTCCGAAGGATTTGCTAACCCCCTTTTTTTTTTTTTTTTTCCCAAGCAAATGTTTTGAAGCAGGTGGGGCATTTTAGGAACTTTTTCATGCCAAAATTGAACTCTGTTGTTTTTTCCATTAGTATGCAAAACTGAAAAAAATTATAGGGATAGCCAACTGGATGTATAAAAGATGGTCAAGTAAGAAGTTGCCTGTAAGGCGTAAAACTGTAACAAAAATATTGTGGGACATGACATTGTCACAGTAATAAATGGCACCAAAAAAAAAAAAAAATTGGATCCCGCAGGCTGTCTTGAAATAATAATTTTTAGGAAAAATCCACTACTGCTTGTGGGTTTAAAACCTGACACCATTCTGCCTCTAGAGAAAACATTTTTGTGAATTATATTTCATGCTTTGCAGCAAATTGAGCTACAAAAATGTCTGGCTTATGTTAGCTTCAAACAGATATATTCATAATGTTTGCAGTCCAAAATCACTTCTCCCCATTGACTGGCTCATCTCATAAAGCTCCTACGCAAGTGCAACCTTGAATACCTTTCAGAGCGTCTCTCTACCAGCGTCTCTCTACCTCCTGGCTCTAGTTACATTGAATATAGCAGATTTATGTGGAAGATGTCAGGAACCAGGTGCTCAGCTCCAGAGGTTCACCTCGTCCTGCTGGAGGGAGGGCTTTAACTGAGATGCTACCAGTTTCAAATTAAGCTTGAATGAAAGGTAGACTTCTCCTGCCAATACGTCTCCAGTTACAGCTCCATGGTTTCCTTTCAGAGAAGGAAATGAAAACAAACAGGCGGCTGACTTGATCAGTTTTTATAGAGTTGTGTCATTTCATGGTAAGCAATCTAAACATAATAAAACAATGGCTTCAACTGCTACACCAGCCCTAGGGCGCTGTGCCAGTATCCCCCTCTTGTATTTCCCTGTGTTTTGATAATGTTACTTTCTTGCTTGTGCAGAAGAAAAGTTCCATTTCATTCGCTCCTAATTATTTTTCCTAGTAGTTATTTCATTTTTGGAACACATCTAAGTTGAAGAGTTCTTCTGAAGTTGTCAGAGGTGTAAACTGATATCCAAGTGATAGCACATATTTTGTCAAAATAAATTGAAATAATTCTTACCTTGGTTTCACAAAGGTGTTCTCATAGGCTTCACCTGTGAGTTGAGATAAACCTTTAGAGTTCTTGACATTCCAGTCAGTAAGAGTTTTTGAAAACAAGATTTAGTCAAGAACCGAGACTCGTATTTAAATCCTATAATGGGACTTAATTTCAAACCCCGAGAAGACCTCTGTACAGTGAAACATTTCACGTAACAATGAGATGACTTAATTGGGGATTTCTTAAAAACCCAATTCAATAAAAGTCCCTTCCCTCATATTCCCCCAGTTTTCAAAAACGCCTCATTAATACTAAAACCACTTTTAGTAATCTCAATAGCATGACACAGTATTACTGAACGAATGGGCTATGTTACCTGGAGTGAAATCCATGTAACTGAGACGTTTCAAATAGCCTATATCGAGGTTTGTGTTCTACTTGATGCTGCCCGATTGATCAGAGGCACCCAGGAGCCTTGGTTTGTGGTTTTTCTCTAGGTCTTCGTAACCTGCTGACAAGACCACGGTGTGAGTTGGCAGGGAAAAATACTTGAATCAAATGAACGGGCAGCAGCAGTGTGCAGGCAAATGGCTGCCTGCAGAAAACGCCATCTGAACTACTACTGATGGGGAGGCAACCTCGCAGAAAGGAGGTTTCTGGGGGACAAGGAAGCACTGAGGGAATGTGTCTATTTAAATGACTTATTCTCAAGAACATTCTGAGCGTGAGGGTGGTTTTAAAAAAAAAAAAAAAAAAAAAGTGAAACAGCCTGAAATCTGAAAAGCAGTCTTGTAGCTGTATGCAAAGTGTGTGTTAGCATACTGATGTGTATGCTTTACAAAGCTATGCCAGTGACCCAGGAGCCATGCCTGTCTGGCCTGGTTTTTGCATGCTGTGCAAAAAGCATGCTGGGTCGGGCCAGTGGCTTGTTCCTTGTGCGTGCCATCTTGTCATAACTCTGACCCAGGTGGACTTCCATGAAAGGACCTCGAGGGAGGGTCAGCGATTTATCTGGGCTCTTGAGGGGCATACTTACCCTGTGTTTTGCTCATCCTTTCTCCCAAGCCCCTTTAACAGGCGTGCTTCAGTGGCAAGTAATGGAAGGCTTATGCTGCTGTCACGCTTGGGAGACATCAGCAAGCAAGAGCGAACCTTTGAGTTTTCACACGCCCTTTGAAAAGAAGAGCAAGCCAGAATGTGGAGCTGCTTGTAAGTTAGTAGTAAGATGATAAACTTGCACAGCTTTCTTACTTTTTGCCTCCTCCTTGTTTCAGTACAGCATGTGCAATTAATCAGGAGCCGTGTCACATGCATCGTGATCCACCACGTACTGGCAGTTTACTGGAACTAGAAAACGGGAGTTGGTACTGCAAAAGGAAGAGCACGGCCCAAAACAAACGGTCAATGCTCCTTTGAGGTTGTATATATTCCAGCCTTTTCCTACGTGTCCTGCGTTGTCAGAAAAAAGGGGGCTTTAGCACCTTGCTTGCATTTTCCAGATTTTAGTCTTGTAGCATTTGTAGTTGTCTCACGGTTCTGTACAGGAGGTGACTGGCATTGCTCTGGAGAGTGTGAAGAGCATTCTCCGTTCAGACGGGAGGTCTGCAGGGTGGGGAAGAGCTGAGATGAGTCTTTCTGCATCTGCTCTACTCGATTGCAGTAAGATTGCAGAAAGAAGCTGGGCTTGTACTGGGTTTAAAAATATTATAGTGCAAGTTCTTTCTGCAGAAAGTGGAGGCTTCTGTCCTCCTCTGCTCCTGGTGAGTACAACCTTTTGCTGAGAAAGCATGTAAATAAATGCTGGTTTAGAGCTGACAGGGGAAAATACATCCAAGATAAATTTGGCAATGTGTTCTAAAAGTGCATCAACCAGACCGTGCTGAGTATAGTCAGGAGCTCATTTTTCTGTCTGATAGAGCCCATATGCAAGTATGTGAGAAAACCAGAGCGCACCTAGCCCCTAAAAAGGAATTGTTCATGTTAAGTCTGTTTATTCAAGCATTTGCGTATGGGCTGTGACAGCATCACTTGGGAGTCGGTCTCCTTCCTAGTTTCCTCATTACTTGGCCGCTATCATCGCAGCATCTCTGCTTCACAGGTCGCAGAGAAAAGAAATAATACTATCTCTGTCTCTCCGCAGCCTGTCGATAGAAGCAGCCCGTTTAGCTTACTGACTCATTATCTTTGGGATACTTGCACATGTACACAGACGACACTTGACATCAAACTTGGGCAGCTTTGGTGAAGGCACCGGTTGTCACTGACAGGAAAGCCTTTGGCGGCTCTTCTCTCTGCTCAGGCCCAGGCCCTGTGCATCCCATCTTTGTGAGCCTCCAGGTCTAGCCGATGGTTGCGTTGTTCCATCTCCTGTTGCAGGTTGAATGGCATTGCTTGTCACAAGCAGCGTTGGTGGTGGAGGATGTGTCTCAGTCCTGTGAAGGACTCCGAGTGCCAGCTCGGTTGTCATGAGCAGGCTTCTTACACCTTGTGGGCGGCAGTGCCAGAGCGGGGCTATGGTTGTACCTGTGGCTGTTCCTCGCAAGCCACGTTGCGGTTTTTTTTGTGAGCTCTGGTTGTGATTACCATCAGGAAAAACGCAGCCGATGGGTATGTGCACGTGGGTCACTCGGAGTTTGTTCCTAGCAGCGCAGGGAGGAATTGGAGAGGTGCAGCAGCCCTTCGTGTAGCGGGCATTGGCGCGTCCACACAGACCGAGCTGTCAGAGGCCGTCCTCTGTTCTGCTGAAAACTATGTTTCAGCCTCGAAGAGTTAAAATGGCTTGTGTGCTGGGCAGTTCCCCCCTTTTGTGTTTGGGTGTTAAACGGTGAGGGGGAATTTCAGGTGTAATCCTTGAGGGATTGTGAGGCCTGCCAAAACAGCTTAGCCTGCCGCGCTCTTTCCTTGGTTTTGTCTCTTCTCTCCCCCAGCATCCCCATCCGTTGTGCTCCCGCTCCACCTCATGGAAAACGGTTTTCTGAGGAAAAAGATAAATGACCCCAGGCTCAGAGAAGCAGACGAGGGTGGTTGATCCCGCATGCCCAGGAAGATTTTATTTCACTTGCCTTTCCCACGCGCATTGACAGCTTCCACACACCTGCCTGTAAGAGCTGTAAAGCGGGAGCTGTCACGCTGCGTGGCAGGGCAGGCACGTTTCGGTTGGCGGGTTCCACCCGACCCCTTTTGCGGCCCTGCTGTCGGGGCCGCTGTTTCGGCCGGCAGGCGTTGCTGCTCTGTGACCCAATGTTCGCAATCCTCTCTCCTCCCTGAAGCCGTTGACGCACTCTGCGCCCTGGCTTATTGCAAAAGGCTTGCTCTTTAAATGTGACTTTCACGTGGGCTCTGCATTATGCTGTCGTTTCGGTTACAGAGCTGGCTCCGTTCGCTTCCCTTTGTTCAGTCCAGAGTTTGCTGGAGTTTCTTCCTGATTGCAAAAGACATTTTAAAACGGGCAGAATCGTAAAAGCTTATCAGCGGGTAATAGCTCTCGTTTCTTCTTCGCCCAGCCACGTTAGGCGTTTATTCGCCGGAGCGAGTTGCATCTCGGCGCAACAGCTCGCGTCGCCACATCAGCCCCGTCAGCCTTATCTCTGCCAAACACTAGTTTCCCCTCTTCTCCCGTCACAAATCCCAAAGTTTCTGTGATTTGTGCCAGCGGCCGGGCTGCGCGGCCGGGCGGTGGCAGCACTCCATCTCCCAGGGCTGCGGCTGGCGAGGAGGCAGAGCTTGGTGCCGGCCTCAGCCTCCGCTGGGACAGGGGCCGGCGAAGCTGGGCTTGCTGCTGCGTCAGCCTGCTTTCGAGATGCGCCGGGTGCCCCGGCAAGGAGACCCGCAGGAAGAATTTGTGATGTGATTGAGCAAAACAGAGACTGTCAGATAAGCATAGCCAAAGGGAAGGAGAACAAGGAGTTTTAAGTCATTGGTTTGTTTGGGGTTTTTTAGCCTATCGCAAATAACTTGGTTTTGAATCGCAGCACGTTCCTTTAGAACCCAAGTCAGGTTTGCTGTGCTAACGCTGAATGCTCAGAAATGCCATTACCTCGAAAGTTACCCTGAGCACAGAGGCAAACGTACCAGCTCATTTCTCAGGGTGCGCTCTGCTCGCCGGAGGATAGACTTTCCGTCATCTTTTCTGCTTCCTGATATTTGATTACCTTCACTTTTTCCCATTTTACACTAACTTCTCTCTCCATTATGAAGTCTGGGATCCCTGCTAGTATTAAATTGGTCTTGTTCTTTCTGAGTAGTCTGGCAGAATATTTCTGTGAGCTGCATCTGCGAGTGGTCTGCAAATTTAGCTTTGAGTTGCGTGCTGTGTTGGGTAGGCTGTGCGTGACTCTTGTTAAAAAGCTATTGACGCATAATGGCATTTCTAAAAATGTTTGGTACCCGTCTAATGATCTACCCAGAGAGGCCAATTATTCAAGCAGCTCATAGTTCTTCACTTGAGGATATTCTGCCAGAGTACAGGACTTGCTCAGATCTAGACCCTGAAAATAGAAACCCAATATTTTTAAATTAATTTTGTAAGTTTGTTTCCAAACCTTGCAGTAGCAGTAATGAGGATGTGGGTCTGGATACGAAGTGTCTGAACGTCCCATGGTGTTTACCTTCCTACAAGGAGCTAGGAAACCAGGCTTCAACCAAGGGATGTTTTTGTTCAGAGGCCCCCCCCAAATTTCCACTCTTTCTTACTTCTGTCCGTTGTGTGAGTGTCTCCTCCAGGGGACGGTGAAAAAAACTTGTCTTGCTGCAGTGCTTCACTGATAGGGCTCTACCATTTTTCCCTGAAGACCCAGGTGAAGATTTTCCTCTTGTTTCAGGTGTGTGGTTTGTTTTTTGTTGGGTGTTTGTTTTTTTTTTTTTTAATTTCTGCAACTCCCATTTCATGTTACTTGAAGAATTCCAGGGGGCTGAAATATTTCCCCTGCATAAATTCATAAAGGATGTTTTCTTGCTAGATTTTGGCCTGAAGAAATCCTGCAGCAATCTGAGAAGGGCAGAAAAGACCAAGTCGAGGGAGGTGGTGCTTGGGAGTCTAATCACTAAACTCCTGCGGATTAGAGACGGGGCGCCGTGCCAAGGCGACCCGAGCTCTATTCCTGGCCCTTTAAACCCCCCCCCGGCTCCTTCGGATCCGCTCTGCGCGCGTTTCAGGGGAAGCATCAGGCTTGCCATGGGTCGTAAGCGGTTTTCCAACCCTCTGCAGCTAGAAAGCGCAGCTGTTAAACGTGATAAACTGATCCAAGGGAGGAAAGGTGCCATTAGTGGGAGGGTGGGGGGAAGCGTGGGGTCCGGCCCTGGGACGGCTCCGCAGCAAGCAGGGCACCCCTGTGGGCAGGGTGATGCTGGCAGGCCGCCCTGCTGCGCTGGGGAATTAGAGCAGTTTTACTAGGGGAATTTTCAGCACTGTATTCCTTGCAGGCAGCGGGAATTGCTCCTTTCCTTCCTTTCCCCTCTTTTCTCCCTCTCCCCCCCGCCACGAGAGCGTTGCTTCTCAGGTGCTGCGCGCCTGGACTGCTGCCGCCTAAGATGGCGTGGAGAAGCTGGGCTTGGAAACTGGTGCGTGAGCCGGGGCTGCGGGGGGCGCGGGTGCGGTTGCCCGCGTGCACGCCCGCTGAGCGGCACGAACGTGCCGGTGCTCCGGGAACGGAGGCAAACGCCGGGGCGCGTCGTGCGCGCAAGTGTAAGAACAGGCTGTAGGGAGCAATAATAAAGCGCGTGCGGTTTGCGTTTGGTCTGGAAATCCAGTCCCATCTGTTCCGGATGTTTTCGGTTGTGTTTACAGCAAGTAGCTACTGTGCTGCTTTGCGGGGGGGAAAGCAATTAAAAAAAAAATTTGGGGTGTGCCTTCACCATCGTTGCAAACAGGCAAGAGCAGCCATTAAACGCATTCCCTTTTGTTGCCTTAGAAAAGATGCACAAATAGTCTTGAATAATTTAATGAAGAACTGGAGCTTCCGGGGAATGTTTCCGTGTGCGTGCCTGGGTGCTGGCTTTGTGTGTTTTGTTGGCAAGAAGCAACGTTCGATCCCTTCGCACGAGGCAACGGCTGCTTGTGAAATGGTACCTTTCTTAAGGCAGAGGAACTTGTTCTTCGAATCCTCTGGCTTCTAGGTCTCTTGCAGACAGCGCGGGCAGAAACAGCCTGTGTGGAGGGGAGGTGGGCCTTGTTCCAGATGCCTGAACTGGACCTAACCTTAGGAGCTGATGCTCATGTTCGTTTCTGGGTATGGTGCCGCGTTATTTGCTGCCATCCAATAATCCAAATGAAAAATGTGTATTTCCATATGCTTAGTTAGCGGCTTTGAATCTGACCTACTTTGCTTTGTTCTTTTTTGCCTGTGACATATTTGGGACTCGTTCATGGGAGCTGAGCTGCTGACGAAGAACCAAGCATGAGGCCGGTGGCGTGTTAGTAAAGGTGCTTGAGGTGGAGGAAAACTCGGCAAAGATGAGAGAATGGCTGCTGTGCTACTACTTTCAGAAAATGAGAGCTCTGGTACTTTCTTTTGTGGCTGAATTGTTTGTTGGTCTGTCTGTTTGCTTTCTTCAGGTAGGCGTTGACATGCAAGGTGATACCCTAAGAAGTTTCGATTTCTCGGTATTCATTCACTCAGTTTTTATACTCTCCTGAATGTGAATGTGCCCTTAAAAAACTCTATTGAAGCGTTTGCTGCCACTGCAGCAGACTTGCAGGATCTCGCGGGATCACAAGTGGAAGCGATATGGATGTGAAGACGTTTTGAAGGCTTTGTCTCTTTCCGTACCAAGTTTGTCCCTTTTCCATGTAGGGAGTATAAGGAAAAGGGATTGCTTTTTGTTTCTTACCCACATATGCCCGTTTGTTGCCATTGGTAGGAAGATGTTTCTTGCCCATGGTAGGGTTACCAGCTCGGTCTCCAGTTGTATTAAGGTAGAAAGCTTCCCCAGTGGCTGTCCAGCCGTGAGCAGCAAATGTGTGCTTAGCCTCTAAGCGATAGGAAAGGAGATTATTTACTAGAGCGGGATTTTTTTTTTTCTTCGTTATTTTACCATCTTTGTATTTGCTTGTCAAAAGTGAATTTGCAGATGAACTCTTGGAAAGCGTGCAGGGTCTTATTTTGTGGGTGAAACACAGCAGCACCAGTTCTGGGCAGCACCGCAGGAGGACTCTTACGGCGGAGGCGTAGGATTAGGAGTCTCTTCTATGCAGAGAAGCTGGTAAGAGGTGGAGAGAAAAGGGGAGGGGAAAGAAGGCAACTACTAAAACCCATCCCCAAATGGATGAATGAATGGGTGACACACATAAATGACTGCTGTGATGGTCTGACTTACTGTGGCTTGGTCTCTGGATAATCCTCATATGTCAGATTTCTGTAAGGCCAACATGTGACACAACGCTTGCCTCTCAACAGACAAGTGTGCTTTGCTGGTATTAAGAGGCTGGCTGAAGGCTGGTCTCCCAGTGCGCATTCGAATGCGTGTGTCTGTCCGTGTGTTTGTATGCGTGCTTGCTCGTGTACGTGGTTCTGCAGCTGAGGTCTTTTAGAAGAACTGTAAAGGGAACCTGGAATTCCACAGACTCTTGGCTGTTGCATAGACAGTCTCAAACTTGCCTGTGTGCGTATACGTCCTTTTTAGAAAAAAGAAAAAAGGAGGAGGGGGAAAAAAGGACAAAAAACCCCAACAGGAAACGGGAAAAAACCCCCAAAGACTTCTAGCCGGGATTACCTTTCTCACACCTGTCACCACTGATGTCCTCTCAAGGTTAGAATTCGAGCTACGTGAGGCCAGCTTAAACCAAACGCCATTTGAAAGGAGCTCTATGAAGGAACAGCAGGCTCTGCAAGGAGAACAGGAGTGCCCACAGGAACATGAACAACAGCTTGCAAGTTAACCTGCCCAGGACCTGGGCTGGTTCAAATAGCTCACTCCAGGAGAAGTCTGAGCATTCCTTTTTTCTTTTCTATTACTATAGGATGGAGGACGAGGCAGTACTGGATAGAGGGGCTTCCTTCCTTAAACATGTATGTGATGAAGAAGAAGTGGAAGGTAAGAGACCTCGGACTGCTGGGGAGAGAGGGTACCTTCACAATTTGTATTTGTATGTACTATCGGCACAGTCGGATAGCAGAGAAAAAGGGCTCCTTTGTTTTGCCGAGTAATTAATCCTAAAATTGCCTGAAACACGGGTAAGCTTGATTGGGGTGAAACTGACTTTTTAAAGAAATCCTCTCTTTCAGTTCAGGAGTGAGGGGTGTTATATGCTGCCGGCACACATTCCCACTTCCCACAAAATCGCGTTTGCTGTGTCTTTGCACAGTGGCTGTGAAATATCGGGGCTGTTTGTTTTTCTTTCCTTTATGAATACAGTTTTGGCAAAGCTTCCATACCGCCACTGCACTTGGAAGTGTTGGAATACGGTGGCAGGTGTCACGGACGGAGAAGCGAACTGGAAAAAACATCAGAATTTGTACCGAGTGTCAGGGGTGGACGTAAGGCAGCAAGTGGACGTTTGCCTGGGTTATCCTTCTAGCTTAGGAGGAATAACGAGAAGGTTTTGCCCGTGACGAGGAACTTTTTAACAGAGCAAACAGTTTCTTCACTTTTTAGGAAATGAGTAGACTCCTTGGGAAGTGTTTTTATTTTCTCTCCAGCTAAAAATGTTGTGAAGTCCCGAGGGTGAAAGGAATTTTAAGGAGTTTAGTTTAAGGTCGTTTGTGGAAAATTATTAAGCTGATAGAAATGAATTATTTGCAGCAAATGCTCTTTTTCTTGTTTTATGAGGATCAGTTGACCGTGTGCTTGATAAACTCGTGGGCGAGAAGGAAGAAAGGACGACAGGGTACGTACTCTACGTAGAAGGGGAACGAGGCCAGCATTTCACCTCGCAGTGCTAGCCTTCCCCTCTTGACTTAGATATCTAATTTTATTCCAATTTATTTCATTACAAACAAATGCCTGTGGCCTTTTAGTTTAAAGTGTTTTGAAAGGTGTAGGGTTACAGCCGTGTCATTGTCACTGGTAATGGAGGGTAAAGGATCAAGCAATATGAAAGAAAATCATCGCCAAAAAGCTGGGTTAGAACACTTCCAGCAAATCAAACCAGTCATTTCCGTGAAAAAGCCTGTGTTTTCTTCCTGTCTTGTATGAAGTAATCTGTGCTCAGTAGCTATAAAGCATCATGTTGAGGTTAATTAGGCCGTTTTGCTGTCTGTGGGATCAGAGTGACAGGGGTTTTGTATTAGCCTTTTGCTTGTAGAATAATTGATACTTCGGCACAGCAGAAACATTTGAGAGGGGAAGGAGGGAGAACGTTTCTTCCATTTTACTGTCTTAAATGTTGCCACATCCTGTTGTGGTGCGTATTGCCCCTATGTGACGCTCCAGGAGTAGAATACAAATTGTTGTTTGTGAAGAGCAGTGCAGGAGTGTCCTTTTTAAACTGTCTTCAGGTGCTGTGCAAAAAGGTTGTGGTTAATGCTTTCAGGAATATTTGTACATGTGGTGTGCTTATCTCCATGTTTCAATGCAGATATCCTCATTTGATTGAGTTGGGCTAACAGACCAGTTGCAGTTCATCTGGCTGGGGTAAGGAGAAGAGGAGGTGAAACAAGTATTTCTAATTGCACGCGACAGGCCTCTGAGAACTGTAGCTGCTTGTCTGAGCCTCCGGAGAGACTTGGAGCTGTGTAACCAGCTAATTCCCTTGTTCGTGCTAAAGGCAGCGCCTTGATTCTCGCCAGGCTTCTGCGAATGACCTAGCTAAATCCCAAAAGGAGCTGCCATCTGTGGCGGGGCCAGCGCTGACGCTGTAGCATCTGTCAGTGTCACGATGCGTGTATGGTGCATGCATGATTCGGTTGGTGAGTTGCTGCTCAGCCACACCACTCTTCTGGAGCGGGATGGCCTTGAATTCATAGCGTACCGGGCAACTCCGGGGCATTACCACAGTGCGAGTAATCATTAAAGGCTTTGGCATTTTGAAGAGATCTTACTTGCCTTAGAAGAGGGGAAGATTTTCGACCTAAAGGATTCTATGATTCTATGCACGTCCTCAGCTACATCTAACTCTCTACATAGATATGCGCCCTGTATATAAGCGCACTTAATATGTGCGTGTACCTAATATGCACACGTGTACCCCATGTACAGTCATAGACTGCATGTATAGAACGAATTGCAGGCTCACAGAGCGGTTTGGGTTTGAAGGGACCGTTGAAAGATCGTCTAGGCCAACCCCCCTGCTACGGGCAAGGACATCTTCCACGAGATCAAGTTGCCCAAAGCCCCGTCCAGCCTGACCCTGAACACCTCCAGGGATGGGGCATCCACAGCTTCTCTGGGCAACCTGGTCCAGTGTCTCACCACCCTCACAGCAAACAATTCCCTCCTTGTATCCCATCGAAATCTACTCTCTTCCAGTTTACAATCCAATGGAAGGTCTAAACCATCAGGCTGAAGACTTTAGGCTGACACTTGGTGCAGATGCTTTTAAGTCTCTCTGCTAGATTTCTGCACTGCAAGTGGAGTGGTTTCAAGGAGGAGAGAGCACATGTCTAGAGACCTGAAGGTGTTAGCTCTGAAGTGCTCTCCATTACTTCAGCCACTTTCACAGTATGGTTATAACTTGCTTTTTTAAAAGGCTTACAGCAGTTGCATCCTCTGTAGAAGAAGGTAACAGCAAGTGGAATTGTTACCTCCAGGTGTATTTTATTTTTCTGGTAGTTTTTACTTTTAGCTTACTTTCATGAGGAAACAACGTACATGAAGCTGTTTGCCTCTCTTGCCTCTTCTTTCCATTCCTTGCCCAATCATTTTTTGCACCTAGCAGTCAATATTGATCAAATTTCTCAGGAACGTTCTTTAAAGCTACTCTTAATTTCACTGAACTTGTAGGAAAAAAACAAACCAAAACAACTGAGCGGAGAGGAGGACCGTTTGCTTTTCCGTCTGCTAGCGAAAGGGGAATTGTAACCTTTATCAGAAGAGAGCTGGCAGTACAGTGTTAGGGCAGTGTGACTTGGGCATTCCCCACCTGCAGGAGTTTGCGGGAGAGAATGGAGAAAAACCTACTGCGAAATATTCTAACGTGCTTAGAAAGCAGGCTACTTATGTTGCTCATGAATCGATTTGATTTCAAACAGATGAATACAGAGTTTTGAAGTTGTCATTTTGAGCATCCCTCTTTTGCACGTTGTTTGTAAGAAGAGAGAAGGAGCGTGGTGTCATTTTGCTGGTATCAAATATCAGTATTTTACCGATGACCTCGCATTGTGTCTATGAGGTGGAGATAGCAACTCTGAATCACCATGTCACTCACTAATTTGTTTATGTAGCAGCGTAGGGCAGAGGGAAGGACTTTGCTTTTCAAGGAGGGGGAAAAACGGGCATTTCTGGTCAGTAGGCTGTTGAGACATTTTCAGCTTGGGGCAATAGTCGGTCATGCCCTTGCTGCGTAAATGTAATGTTAATAGAAACCACACATGCCTGACAAAAGTCTGTCCCTTGGGCCTGGTTCCAGAGGTTGTTTAATGCTTCTGTAAGATGGCACCTCAGGCTGGTCCTATGCTGGAGTGTGTTGCTATTTGGAGTGTGGTTGGACTAGATGATCTCAGAGGTCTTTTCCGACCTTGATGATTCTATGATTCTGTTTTATGAGTGATATCAGCTGCTGATGTTCGAAAATTATTCCGTTCCAGCTCACTCTCTACTGTCTTTATCAGTGGAAGGGCTCAATTGATTATTTCGGTACTAGTGAGTTAGGAAGAGCTGCTTTGCTGGCCGTCCCTGATGTTGCACGTAAGTGCCCAGAAACATGGCTTGGCGAGACGAGGGATCTATCTGGGTCCGGTTCAGAGCGTGGAAGGAAAGCAAGTCAAAAACGTAGGCTTTCTTGGGGGAAATCAGGAAGAGGCACTGCCCTAAGCTGAACCTCCTGTGCGAGAAAACCATTCCCATTCATTCAGAGCACTGCACGTTCCTTTCCTTGAAGGTAATGACAAACTGCTGTAATGCCACTGTTAGGAGTGCTGGTATGTGTGACATAAACAGATTACTTAATAGCCAATTTTGCAAGAGGGGAAAAGTAAAGCTCCACCTTATCCTTTGAGATAAGGTATTCTTGGCTCTTTAAGCGTAACTTCCCCCCGGGCTTGCTGCCACCCTGACTTCATGGAGGGGCGGAGGATGCTTGATTTCCAGTCTGACAGCTCTGTTGCTGGAAGGCCGGAGGGGCACTCTGGCTGCCTGTCTTAGGGGAAGGGGACCAGCGCTCCTGTCAGGTGTTTTGTCCCGCGTTCCAGATGATTTGCACAGTAAAGGTCTCAAGAGTATCTCTTAGCGCTGTGGTACGAGTGAATTCAGGAAAAACTGCTGTTACAAGTGGAAACTTTTTCACGGATCCTGTTGTATCATTAAGGGATTTACTATATAGAGAGCCTAAACCAGGGATTTTATAACAACTTTCCGTAACTACTTTTTCCATTTTAGCTGTCTGCTCCCCACGCTTTCCTCCTCCTTGCTTTCTTTTCTCGACCCTGTTGTGTCATTGCACTTTGCTGGTAGAAAGCTGTGGGATGCCAGAAGCCTACAATTATTACTTGATGGCTGGATCAATGGGGAGAGAGGATGAAAGGGTAAAGATAACTGTGAAAATCTTTACCTTTATTAACAGCAGGCAGCAGGTAGGAGAAATGAGCTGTATTTACCCATTTACTTCGTTTTCTTTTTCTTCTCTCATCCCCGCCCTCAGTTTTTGGTCATGGACTATAGGCAGACCTTCTCCATTTTCAGAAATAACCAGAAGACCTGTTTCATGTCAGTTAGAGTTGTTAATTGCTTCTGAAATAAAGATGATATAAAAAAATTATCAGATAAAATTTCAGCACAGGGATGGGGTAGGCTGTATTTTGCTTTGGTAAAACTGGGTCAGGCTTTGCTGGTGCAAGAGCGAAGCGATGAGGACTCAGGCACTGCCTTTTTGCTCTCTTTCTGTACAGCAGCTGGCACAACTTGGGAATGGCAGGCGCAGATTGGGACCTAAACGCTGCCCCACGCAGCTAGTAAAAACAAGACGGGTGGTTTGGATCTTCTCAGCTTTGAAGTATCCGGATGAAAGACTTCAGATGAGCTTCTCTCCAGCTTTAATTCTCCACGACACTTTGCAGGGTACTGAAATGTGCCGTTGACTGGTTTGTCATAAATGAAAAGGTGTAGTGCCGTGACTTCACTGCAGACTTTTGATATTGTGGTAAATCCCTATGGAAAAAGTAGGGAGCGGTTTTTGCGTGTGTGGATTAATTAAGTCAGTAGTACAAATGCTGTGAGGACTGCAAAGTAGGAATCACTCATGACATGGTTTGTTCAGAGATTTTTGTCATTAAGATAATAGCACTTTTCAGTCATTTGTTAGCTTGATGCTAGTAAATCTATGAGTGTGCTTACTACGGGCAGTTTCCGGCAGGTGTCTGTGTTCCCCATCATTGCGTGGGATGTCCTTCTGGTCGGTCTTTGCAGATGTCTCTCATCTGTTGTGAGGAATCGGCACTAGCTTTAAAGTTGCTGGGGTTGTGTGAGAAGGTGCCGATGCCCGCCTACTCCAGGCTCTGTGAGAAAAACTGCAATCCCAAGTTCAGATGGTGATAAACCGACTTTACATAAGGTAGTGATAAGTTGGCTGCGCACGCAGGAGAAATCGAGAAAATGTGGTAAGAACAGCTGAGTCAATACATGATGTGGTTTGCCCGTTGCGAAGGAAAGGTTGTGTTTTCTTTTAGGTGATGATCAGTTTTGCACTGACACATGCTGTGTGTATAAGGTACGTGGCAGCGAAGGAAGGTGTTTCCGTACCATTCTGACGGTGGCTGGCTTTTTTCCGTCTCTGATCAGTTCAGAAGCAATCATCAGCTCTCTGCCCTGGCAGTGAAACTCATTTTGCTGAGGCCCATGCCAATCAGAAGGGTGGCCCTCACGTGGCACCTTACAGCCTTTGATGGGAGCGACTTCTCCGAGTGGATGTTTTCAGTAACTGGGGCCGTCCTGAAGCTGCTGGTCCCTACCAAGAGAGAGCGGGCGCTTGGGCAGTGCACAGTAGTCCAGTCCAGGGGCACGGTCCTCCGTTGTCTCAGCAATATATGACTCTACAAAGGTCACTTTTTAAGCCCTCTCTTCTTCTGTGCTTCGGTTTCTGTAGATGCTGCCCGCCATCAGTGTGCACGCAGGCTGCTGGTGCAGTTGTGCGCCTGCTGGGTGCACGATGGTTTGGTCCTCTCCTGGGTCATTTCAGTTAGGATTCAAGTCTAGGCTTCTTTGACTGTCTTCTCCCACCCATTGGATATACCTTCAGAGCCCAACAGCTCTTTTTTAAGGTACAGTAATAGCAGATACGGCAGTTTAGGATGGAGACTGAAGAACCGATACAGCCTTTGCTCGGTCTTCAGATGTGAGCCCCAGATGTGCTGATTAACCTTCCTGAATTTTCCTGGGCGTTCAAAAAGAAAAGCTAACACAAAATGTATTGGGGAGGCCCAGTCGCAGTTGTAAAATGTGTAATGCCAGGGTTTGCTCTGTTTGGCTGTATTTAGCAAACTCTGTCGTGGTTTTTACCTGTTGGCTGAACTGACAGATTTTTTAAGAGATGTACTCCGTGCCAAGGAGTACGTCAAGGAATGAAGGCATAGGGAAGTGGTGAAGGTAAACGACAGGACCCACTTGGCAAACAGAGAAAGATATTGAGGCAGAAAGCGGAAGACACCTGACCCCACGCCAGGGTTGGGTTCCTTCAAGCTTGGCCACGTTAAACAGTCAAAGCCTTCGTGTAGCTAGGGAACACAGGAGTGTCCTTCCCTCTCTCAGCTGTGCGCCCTGAGCTATGGAGCTGGCCTTAATCTGGAAACTGATGCTAGGGCTGTTTCTATAGCTTGCTGGCATAAGTGCAGTCCGTACGCTAGTTCAGCCATCATCTCAGCCTTCGTGAAGGTCTGTCCCTTTGGGTGATATTCCTAATCTGGTTGCACAAAGCTGCGAGAACTTCCTTGGCGTTGTGAAGGGACTGAGGAGGGAGGTAGGAAGCTCTGAGCACTTCCTTAAAGGAAGGATTGTGCTCCTGGAGAGGCGTCAGGAGGCCTTTGGGTGAATGGGGCTCCCGCCGGTGAGCATCACACTGTTTGCATTCCTTCGTGGTGCCCTGCTGGCAGCAGCTTGGCCTTCTAGCAACCCCAGCTTCGGCCACAGGCTGTCTTTCTTAAAACACAACGTGGCCTCTATATGTTTAATTATAACGGCAGCCTTGGAATCAAGGCTCGCTTTGCAACCGGGCTGTTTTTCTACTGATGCAGTACTAGAATCAGGCAGTTTCGAGGACTTCCCCTGAGCTGCCCGGCACTTCGCAAACCCAAGGAAAGAGGACAGTGGTTTAGGGAGATCGCTGCATGGCACGTTGCAGTTGTATATCATGTTTTCGTGGTTAACCTGTGCCCAGCCTTTGCTGTTTGTTCTTCAGGCTTTGCACAACGTGCTTGTCCTGGTTTCAGCTGGGATAGAGTTAATTCTCTTCTGGGCGGTCACTGGCGGTGGTTAGGAGTTCAGACTCTAAAAAGACCACGGTGTTCGCTCCAGAGTTGGGAGCGCAGATTTCGGCGGCATGCCTTCCTGTTGCTTGTGCACAGCCAACCTCTGGTGCCCAGAAAGCAGTCTGAGGTTCATTCTCTGAAACGAGGCAGGCGCTTGGATGCCTTAGTGCACCACGGCTCTTACTTACATTGGAGGGTGGTCTGAAACCTACCTGCGTCGATGAACTCGATATTGCCACGTGCAGCTTGGTATTCATTTGGTCAGCCTTGGTAATTAATGAGCTGCAAATACGGAAAGCGAGGCCAAGATTTTCAGCCAAAATGGGCTGGTTTGGGTAGTCATTTGAGGCATTTCAGACGGGGACATAATTGTAAAGGAACTGTGGTCAGTGCCTGAGGCAGATGCCAGAAAATTCAAAGGTACCATGCTTCCAAACAGCTTGGCCTGCAACTTAAATCAAACAGTCCAGCAGGGCTCCCCTCTTCTGCCCTGTTCCCCAGAGCCGTGCGTTTTTGAAGTCTTCCTTTTCTTTCCATGGAATCCAGGCAGTACCAGCCAGATTAGATCAGATCACAGCAGGACAGGTTCGGTGGCTTCCGTAACCTCTCACAGCTCCAAAGAAGAGAGAAAGAAAAGCAGCTTATGGGGTTGTGGGTAAGAGTCTCGCAATGGCTTATATAAAGCTCGGGGAGAATACCCCAAACACATGTCTATTGTTCTGTCTAAACAATGTCCACCCATTAATTTGTTGCCAACTTCCTTGTATTTTCCTGTCATGGAGCAGCACCTCATAGCTGTCATCACTGTGTGTCTTCTGGGCTTCGTATTCTGATCCTTTCTTAGCAATTTCTAGCATAGTTTTTGGTGACTGACTTGGTCTGCCCCTTCTAAACAAACAGGGTTCTTAGGATCTTCAAGAAGTCAAATGAAGACCTAATTTCATTTTTTTTCTTCATTTTCTTTTCCTGTTGAGATATTCTTGACTTCATGTGAGCTCTGTCTTTCAGAGCCATCCCGTTCGTCAGGGTGCAGTGCTAACTCACCTTTTAAACGTGGTTTGCTGGAGCAGCCTCTGAATCTTGTTAGGAATCTGGCAGTTCAAGTCTGGGTCATTGACAGGTAGCAGGCGAGCGTATGTTTGAGATTGAGAAGTGCAAACTTTAGCCAGATGGCTAGGAAGGCTTTCCTTCTGGCTAACTATAGTGTTGTTACGTGGGAACCTTTTAAAGGCTACAGAGATCACTTTACATAAAGATTAAACTGACCTTTTGAAGATAACTGAAGTTCTAGAAGCCTGTTGTTATAACAAGAAGAAAAAAAAAATCTCCTATTTGCATGCTGTCTTCCTCTACACAGCTCAGTTCCCTGCCTTGTGTAATGATTTTAATAAAGGACTGTATCATAAGATGTGAAGTGCGGTAAAACAAATAGGGAAAATGATCTTTGGACAAGTTCCCTGCTCGATTAAGTAACTGCATTTTCATTGCTGATGCTGGGTCCTCTCTTGAATACTTTCATCATAGCCATGAATTTGGGGTTCTTGTGTCAGAACTGGCAGAATGGAAGAGAGCCCTGTTGTTTCTAACCTTATCCCTCCCTATTTCATCTGCCCGTTGCATAGTAGCTTGGGTTTTGTCTCTCTTGGAGCCTCCGTTTTCTTTTTTGCCCTTTACTGCCTCTCTCTCATTGCAGGCTCTTCTCCTGGTGGCATTTATTTGGTTGTGAACCCTACGGTTGTCCTTTTACAAGTATTTGGTCCCATCACCTGATGGATTCGTGCTGACCATTTTCTTTGGCCAACTGCCACGTACCATGGAAGAATTAGTTTATTCCATTCTACTACTGTTTTACAGGCCCTTATGCCCTTGGGCCTTCCTGACCTCAGTTTTTTTCAGCTACCTGCGTACAGACTTGCCCTACTTTATTCCCCTCTTTTCCACACAGACATGATTTCTTCTGCTTCTCCCAGCCCATCTCTTAGCATGATTTCTTCTGCTTCTCCCAGCCCGTCCCTTAGCCGGCATCCTTTGTCCAACTCTAGGCATCCGCCTGCTGTTGCTGGTCCTGTGGCAGTCTGCGCTCGGTCCCTCAAAAGACCTTGGGTTCCCTCCGTGGGAACCTCTCGCAGAGAGGTAATTTGGTGCGTCACTGCTGTGAGACATACATGCATGTTTCTGCCCTAATAAAATCCTTGCAGTCGGACAAAGAGCCCAGTCTGTTCCAGTTGTGTGGGCTGCCCTCTCTTTGGAGGGAAACGCATCTTTTCTGTGAATCTGCTGCTTGACGGGGCTGTTTTGCTGTGGGGAACAGGAGGGATTTGGATCTGATCTCCAGTCGGTATGTTAACTTGTTTATATTTCACCCAGATTTCAACAAAGTGCTCAAGGAATCCTGCTGCTGTTCATCTCATCGATAAGTTTTTGCTTGCCTGGAACATCAGTCTCTTGGATATAAGGGTGTTCCAATAACCCCGTGGGGACAGAGTGGTGAGCCTGGGAGTATGCCTGGTCAGCCCGTTTAGAGGATCGGTTACGGTTTTGTTCTCTTTTCTTCTGAGTTTCAGTATCTGTGGTCATACGCATTGATGGGAATAGTACTCAGCTCTTACACAGTGCTAGGGGAAATCATCATGTTCCTTGTTTCCACTGCGTGAACCAGCCACGCTCACTGACAGGTCTTGTGAATTTCTATGTCTTTTTTTCCTACCCAGAATTTACATCTTCCTAATGTATCATTGAAAATATTCCCAGTTGACTGTTGGATTTATGCCCTGTGTTTTCATCTGTGTGGAAATTAATGCTCCTTCTGATCAACCCTGGCAAATTTTTAGGTGCAATATGGTGATTGTATAGGAGGGACTGGGAGAGTCATTCCTGTTCCAGTGCTGCGAACAGTTCTGTGCGGCGGGGTGTCGCACGGGCTGTGCGTCCCGTTCCGTGTGCGCCTGGGTGTGCAGAGGGACAGCTGTGTCCTGCAAGTTGGAGTCGGTCGGGGTGGAGGGCCTGCGCCTGCTCCTCTGCTAGCACCAGTCTCGGGAGGTGTTTGGCACCTGTAACCCCTTGAAAATCAGGTAGATGTAAGGGCACTCGGCATGTGGCGGCATGGCCTTTTGTTCTTATTTCTTGAGCTGATTTGAAACTAAGCAGGGCTTAGTTTGGGACTTGCTCGGTGCTACTTTTAGTATCTCCCCTATAAAATGGGTCATCCCTGTGATTTATTTGTCCGTCTGGGCCATCAGCTTTTTATGTCATTTATTTCCTTTGGTTGTCACAGAAAACAAGAAGTTACCCTTCTGCCGCCACCCCCAGGTTCGAAAAGCAGCTGCTGAAAGCTGCGCTAGCCTGGCTGCAATCCCAGCAGCATGTTGGCTAGTGCCACGTCTCGCTGCGTGCTTGGTGCTACGCCGACACCTTCTTCTTGGCCACAGAGGTGTGCCGTGCCGTCTTCTGCTGATGAAGCACATGGCGGGCTGCATCCCCTGCCCGTCTCAAATGACTTCGGAGCTGCGGTAGGTGCAGATTCCTAAACGTTAGACATCGCTACGGAGCAAGTTTTCGTAAAGTTAGCAAACTCGTTAGTGGTAGGAGTGAAAGGTGTACGCTCCTGGGATGTGTCAGAAGCCACATCAATAAGTAAAGCTTCCCCGCCCCGAGGGTACGCTGTGTTCCATCCAGGTACGAGACTGGTAGCTAGGATCTGGAAATGGGCAGAGAAGGGCACACAGCTTCACTTGCCTGTGTCTTGACCTTTAGGTCAGCCATGCCCCAAAGTTAAATGGCTGGGGCGCCCTGAGCAGAGCCCTTTGTTCGGGCAGCATGAAATACCTGTCCCAGTCTTCTCCGAGAGCCTGGGGACGCACGGCTGCCCGGTGCAGAGGTGCGAGTGGCCAGAGCTGGTGGAGAGGAGGGTGGCTGTGTAGACATGTCAATGGTAACCACATGAGCCTGTCCGAGCCTGGTCGGGTTTAACCTGACTCTCCCTGTTCTTTGGAAAGGAGCCTTGAAAGTGAAAATGAGGGCCAGGTGGAAACTGCTAATACTCAGCTAATTTTCATTGCTTTAGAAATTTGTAATGTTAGGTTTTGATCTTGTTTCCTTCTAAGGTGCCAGTCTGAGATTCTTTCTTTATGGGCTAGTCTTGACCGGGCTCTAAGTCTCAACAACCCCAGTCATGTGGAAGGGATTCCTTCTTAGATACTGCGCACCAGGCAGACTTTATCCTTTGATCCTGTAACTTTCAGTTCCTTTCTCCAAATGACCAAGTTTTGGTTTTGCTAAGCAACAGCCATCGTGCTGTCACTATTTTCTTAAAAGAGTTAGTGCTTAAAAATTGAGAGGATCATAAATAAAGTGATCTCTTTCTGCTTGTTCGTTTGGCTGTAGATACCTGGAATGAAAAAAGAATTTGTGTCTCGCGCAGTGTCAGGTTTAAAGTCTGCACTTGGTCATGCACTAAGACTGCAGGAAGCTGTAGACTCAGCCCAGTGTCCAGATGAATGCAGAGACCCCAGGCCCAAAAGGTATCACCACACTTAGTTAATCTAACTGTATCTCCTGATTTACCTTTTTATTTATGTTTTTTTTTCCTCACGCTAAGGTCTGTGATTTCAGCTTGCATTTCCTGATAGTACCCTACATTTGGATTACTACCATGGCCACTGAGAATCTATTACATGTGTTGAAATATACAATACAAAAAGCTTTGTGGAAAGACTGTCATTGCAGGATGAAGCTCCCCAGAATCCCCTAAATTCAAACTTCATAAGAAACCTCAGCTCTGCAGCTCTCTGTAGGTGCGTCACACATCAGGGCTCTTCTGTATGGTTCTGCTGGGAGAATTGGTTTCTTACCAAGGACATGGTAGGAAGTGATAATGCTCTTTAAGGCAAATGTGGTTCCAGAACTAGTTTGGGAAACCACACTTGAACTATGGATTTCTCTCTGTGTAGATGGTTTTTGTCATTTGCCGCCTGTTTTGTAGCATGAATGGATCCACGTGTTTTGGACAATATAGATGGCTTGTGCCTCACAGGCCTCAGGATGTCCAATTTGGGGCTGACACGATGGCATACAGAGCGAGTAATTCCCTTGCTCCCAACACTTCTCATGCAGGCAGCTCCCAAGGTCTCCTCATCACGTACATTTAACCAGATGCTCAGCTGACGATGCCGGGCTTGTCCTGGTTCTTTCACAGCTGCCCTCTCCCTCCCTTAGCAGCCGACAGGGCAGCCGCTCAGTGCGTGCATTGCACGCACACCCTGCCTCTCGGTCTCTAAACAGCTGCCATCCTTTCTTCCTTGGACAGAAAAAGATCCTCGCCGACAGCCAGTTCAGGTTTGATTCCAGCCTTGTGCCACAGCGACCACAAAAACACCTAGACAGAATTATGGGTATAGAGGTACAGGAACCTGGTGTGTTTGGTGCAGGTCCTGGCTTTTCCTGCTGAGAAACCCTTGTGAAGCTTTCTGCTTCTTTATCCCCCACATTTCCTTAAATGGAATAACTCGGAAAAGAAGCAGCACGGTGTTCCACTGAGGGGTGCACTTGGGGGGCCTGGCTCGTTGAGGCAGGGTGTCTGGAGCTGCTTTCTTTTGCGCATGCTGTCAGAGCGCCGCTGGGCTCAGCACGTGAGCTTGTATGGCGTGCATGACTTGAGATTCAGACAGTTTCACTCCCAGGACCTCAACAAGACCATGCTTGGCCAGGATGGAGACAAGAGATGAACAGAAATTCTTGCAGGCGAGGAGGGAATGCTGCATTTCCCACAACTTGAATTTGGTAATACATGAGTGGGTTTTCACCGGTAAAACTGACTCAGGGAGTCTTGTGTGCCCAAACTCTAAATCTGGACTCTGAATCATAAGCTGCTGTTCTTTAATAGCTCTTAATAAAGCAAAAGATGTGGTTTTAACCAACATTTTTCCGGGGGGAAAAAATACCTATCTGATGATGGCTACTTCTTGCTCTGTTAATAATCAGGTGAAACAATTTTGCTCTGAACTCGGTGCACAAGTAAAGTTTCTCCTCAGGCACAAGAAGCTAACTTCAAAAGTTTTAGCTACAGCAGGTGTAAGTTCGAGGAAGCCACGACCCGCCACTGTGTTTTGGAAAAGAAAAGGTGCCACTTCGACCTGCAGGTCTTGCTGTGCATCTTACCTATGGGATTTTGGCGTTGTGAAATACGTGCCTCAGGTCAACCAAAACAGCTCTAAAAATTAATGAGGTGCACACAGAGGCTAATCATTCTCCTGAGGGAGAGCGGGGAGGGCGATGGGAACAGCCCCCTGAAAAGGCTGTGAATGCACCGGAGGAACCTGGCAACTGGCCCCTGTCCGGGTGTACAAGAGAAAGTTATGGCTGAGCGGGACCTGGCTTTACCAGGAGAAGTTTAGCACTCGGCTCTGTGCTTCCCATCCTCCACCAGGCCGTAGGATAATAGTGCGGTGCATGTGTGTCACGTTAAATTTATCGGGCATTACCATTTGTAGTCAGTGGTTCTCATGGGAAAGGCTCCGTTACCCCAGTGAGTAGGAAATGTCTCAGAAACCCAGTGCATTGAGTGTATGTGTCAATTGTTTCCTTCCAGGCACTTTGGGAAGGGAGCCTAGAAGTTTATCTCAGCATTTGCAAGAATATAAGCAGATGCCAAGCACTCCAAGTACGCAGAAAAGAAAAACGTCTTGCTTGGCCTCCCTGGACAGACTGGGAAGCAGTGGCGGGGCAGGGGGGATGGACAAAAAGCAACATTAAATAAGTCTCTCCTGTGCAGAATAGAGACAAGCAGCTAAGTAATGCAGATGTTTGCCTGCGTATATACAATTTAGTTTCATATTACCAAAATCTGTACTGTGCACACGTGGTCAAAAGATTAAAGAGATTGTCCGGTTCTGTTGGCAGCATATTAAAGTATTAAGACTGCAGGCTTACTATGATGTGTTTCTATTATCAAGCTGACCGCAGAATTAAAGCGCTTCAAAGGAGGACGTTGTTTTAATACAGATACTGGAATCGCCCCATCCTTTCGCATATGGCTTTTGGATGCGATCTTGGTTGTAAGAATCCCTTGGGAACAGGTACTACTGCCCTGTCGCCCTGGGGCCACCCGTACCCTGCAGCTCCTGCTTGTGCTCAGATAAGATTTCCCCTTCTTTGTCCCTGTGCAGCATTTATGCCATCTGCCATGTTAAAGCTGACCTTTCCAGCTTAGATATACCTTTCCAGAATAGCTTTCCGGGCTTCCTTTGACACGCCAGAGCTAAATTGCATCTTCAAGGTGTTGGTCTATCTGCAAGGTCTCGCTGCGGACGTCTCCAGCCTCGGCGTTGTGGCTCTGCCCGTTCCCTCTGTGGTGCGAGCCCGTTTCTCAGAGATGGCGATGCTGGCACGCAGGGCTGGAGGCAGCAGGTGCAGGTCCCTTTTCTTCTGTTGCGCTGCCTGATGTTGGACCTTGCTCGACCCCGGACTTCTGTTTCTTTTTTTCGTCCTGCTCCCTGAGATGGCAAGTTGTAAGTTCCTGGTACTGGACCGGACAGTTGTACAGCTGTGGCTCCCCGCAGCAGCAGGAGATGCGCACGTAGTGGTGAACTTGTAATAACTCAGCCTAGATAATACTGGCTAAAAGTAATTGTAACTTCACTCAGGGAGATTTGCGCTAACTCTTTGTAGCTGTTAGTTTAGATCTTGATCTCACGGGCACTATATATCTTTATATCTCTATGTTTGTTTTATTTATTTAGCATGGTCTATTGCGTAGTTACCACTGGTGCATAGACCTGAGCTTGCTGTAGCGCTCGAGCCACCGGAATGACGACGTGATCCATTTCAGGGCCATCACAGGCGCTGTCGCACCATCCCGTCTGTCAGCGAGAAGGGAATTTCTTTATAAGCCTCTGCTTTCTATTACAGTTTCCACACAACGAATTACTTTGGAGCCAAAGCATACCGCACTTAGTGCCAGTCTGGGGATGAATATATTTTTTCAAGTGATCAGATTGGAGAACAGTTTTTTTTTTTTCCTTTTAATTTTGTTGGTCTTTGAGAATTAAGACTACAGTATTTAATAGCCTTTTTCAGATGCTTTTTTTGTACTTAACAACAGCATGCATTTAAAATTTCTAATTTGTCCTCTGTGTTTGCTTTTCAAAGGAGCTACTGCTGGAGATCTGTGTACCTCAGTAGTCTTGCTGGGCTGTCGAGCACGTATGTAGATGGGTATGACAGACAGTGTAATATGCACAGGGCATGAGCTGTTTTCATAAGCTTCTGGCCCCGGCCTTGCGTACAGCTCACCGTTCTGTTATTTGCAAAGCACTTGGGGAACTCGGTTAGCTATTTTAAAGTTGCTATCAAGGACAGCCGCTCTGGTCAAGCAGCTTTGTAAAAGACCTCAGATGCTTTCGGTATGAAAATTCACGTGCAAAAAAGGTGAAGGACTCGCCAGATTTCACAGCTGGCCTCGAGCATGTGTGGAATTTGAAACGGCAAAAGCAGGGTTGTTTTTCATTGAAAAGTCAGTTTGTTACGGAAAATAGGGTGTTTTGTGCCTAAATGTTGAGTTGTTGAGTCTCAAAGATTGGATTTATCATAACGAGGAGTTAAAGACGCATGCTTAGCGGTGAAGTTAACTGGTAGCTGCAGACTCTGGCTTTAGTATTGCACTGGCCTTTCCAGAGCACCTTCCCATGTCTTGCAAAGAAGTGGTTCATCTGGAACCTTGTCATGCTGCTGAAGAGCAAACAGTAGTAATAGGTGCAGCTTGCAGGTGAAGGGAAAGAGCAATGCATGCTCTGTAATGAGGGAAACTCGGTTGAGGTGGGTCAGTGGCAGGGGCCATTTTTCACTCTAACTTTCTCAAGTGTGTGACTGTTTCATCAAGTGAAGCCCGACTTCAGTTACTCGCCTGACTTAATCCTTATTCCTGAGCAAAAGGGAGTATGGCTGCTGCAAAAGAGAGGTGGACGCGGCTCTGAGCTGAGCGGAGAGGTGTTGCAGAGCTCTGTGTCCGGTAACACAGAAGCACGTCTCATCTGGCGTCAGACAATGTCGCTGTCGCCTTGTTGGGTGCTCACCTGTTTGACAGAAATTTCTGTGGTTTCAGGAGTGATGGGATTTCACGTTGCGGAGTGCGTTTCAGGAGAGTCTTTTGGCTGAATACCTTCTGTGGCAGATACCTGTAGGTGCTGGAGCCGGGGCTGAGGGGTATCTTATCTGTGTGCCCTGCTCAAAGCTACCGCAGTCAGGGAGGCTGGGATCTGAAGGCTTCTGGTCGGGGGGTCTCCCCTCCCTCTGGGGAGGCACCTGCCAAAGGAGGACTGCCACTCTCCAAAAGCTGTAACCTCTGCCTTCTCCTGAATATGTCATCTGGTATGCGCGCATGGCGTTTTAATAGCCGTGCGTTCATGCAAGGTGTAAGCATACGCTAAGAATAGATGGCTGTGAGGTGCCCGAGACAGTGACTCTGCAGAAACACTCCACTGTGAGTAGACGTAAATGACTGTACCTACAGATAAATATATTTGTTCTTACGTGCATTTGTGGCTCATTCATTCGGATAAATGTACTTCAGTCAGTAATAGGGCATGTGCATTTATCTGAAACTCTCTGCTTGGCTACGCTGCGGCATGAGTGAGGAAACCAAATTTGGTCAAAAACAGGGAATACAGCTATCATTTGTCAAGAGTTACATCTGAAGGAGCTGACTTTGAAGTAAGATGTCTGAATTATCTGGGCACAGAAGAAGGCATGTAAATGCTTTCTATAAGCACAAGCAAAGATATTTATCCCAAGTTGGTAGAAGTGCGGAAAGCCCTGAAAATAAAACATTTTTATCAAGCTCGTCAAAAAGGCAAAACGATTAGCAGATGTAGTATAAGTGCCTTAGTTTGAAATGAAGGTCTGTGTGAAAGGGAAAAGGCATATTTTGTATTTACAGTTGGCATATGAAATTGGGCATTTACTCTTTTATTACTTAATTTTTATTTTGGAAAGTGTCAAGAACTTAGCAGTTTACAGTAACTTGGGTTAGTAGTCCTTCCTCATCTGCTGTGTTATAATAATACCCTAATGGTACTTACTGGTTTCTGAAGAGCACGGTATTCAATACTGCAAAATGAGCATGATGGCCTTCTGTGGTTTTTATTTTTATTTTTAAATGAGTCACAAGGACAGAATAATTATCAGAGAGTCTGCACTGGCATGCACTCTCAGAAATGACTGTACAAAAACTAACTTTTCCAAATGGTAGCTGAATTGCTCCTAGCCCACGTTCGGAGACAAGAAACATAGCACTAATTAGTGTTAGGCCAGCAAAGACCGACCCTTCGCTTGCCTTTTGGAGTGAAAAGCAGCGGGAGCTGTACTGGCCAGTGGTGCCCAAACTATACGCAGTCGAAGTTAATATTTGCTGTGCTTGTGTTCCCTAGGTCATCACACTATTTACATTGGGGTCCACGTGCCGAAGAGCTATAGGAGGAGGAGGCGTCATAGAAGAAGACCTGGGCACAAAGAAAAGAAAGAAAAGGAGAAAATCTCCGAGAACTACTCCGACAAATCAGACATAGAAAACGCTGATGAGACAAGCAGCAGCATCCTTAAACCGCTCAGTAAGTACCGGTTTTGGTTGTCCCTCACTTCAGTGGTTTGTTTTCTAGTAATCTGCTCCTGATCTGATCACGGAGGAGGAAACCGAATCAACAAAAACGATCATCTCGTGTTGCAGGGTCAGAGTGGTCTTAATCAGTTGCTGTCGAATGGTTGCTGTGTCTTGGAAAAGGCACAGGCTGGAGCTGACGTTTCATCCCTCTCTATCACCTGAGTTTGCTCCTGAGCTCAATGTCAACCAGGAACAGGCCGAATTTTAAAAAGCGGTTCGACACGTGTGCATAAAGAGATAGCAAGGAAACACAAAGACTGAGTAGATGCCTAGATGGATCTGGTGCAGCTTCTGCCCTGGCTCTCAGGATGTGTACCCTCTCTAGAATTCAAGCACCCTGTGGTTTCAGCTAGAAATGGCCTCAGAGGAGCAGGTTGATGAGAAGCACCAAGACCACTGCTATAGTCTCTGGGAAACATACCCACTTGGGACTTGGCTTTGTTGTGTCAATAACTTGTGGTGCCGATAAGTCTTTTCCCTTTGGTAATTAACGAGTTTTAAGTTTTGCAAACAAAAAGAAGTATTGAGTGTAGCATTACTCTGTGTTTGAGTACCTGTAGGAGCTGAATATCTGATTTTTGATAGGTAGATGAGGTCCATTTTGGATGCCCTGTACCTCCATTCGTACTGAAACTGTTAACCAGAGGAGAGAGATCTCTATCTAGTGTCATCACAATGCAGCTCTTCGGTAACATTGTAGGAGACTGTCATAAAGTCCCATTCTTCTTTCTGTCTTCTCTGTGGCCACAAGCTTGTCCTGAAGTCTCTGGAGGATGGCTGCTTAAATAGAAGTGCGAGAGAGAAGGTGACAGCCTGCTAAAATGGGAACACGCTAACAAGGTTTGAATATAGGAGAACAGCATGGGATATGACATAGCTCAGATTATTGAGGCTAATTCCAGATGGTTGGATTTTCATTAAAGAACTTGCTTGTAAGTGGGAAGATGATTCGTGTGTGTGACAGAGAGAGAGACACAGAGAGAGGAGCAAGCAGGGGTCTTACAGCCTGATCTTGGATGGAAGAAATATGTGAATTTTTCATTTTGAAATTATGTTGATGGATGGTTGCTGCATATAAGGGCAGTAACCTGCGATCAGGTCTGTAGCCCAGAGCCTGTTACTCTTGGTGGTGCAGGTGTTTCTGAGAGCAGCAACTGGAAAGCAAGACAAGTCACAAAGTCCATTTGCTCTTCGTAGTGGTAGTTCCCTAGTTGTCCCAAGGAATTTTTCTTGTCAATGCTCAGAAACCAGGAGCTGGTTTTACACAGAAGGACCTAATTACCTGTCTTCAAGAACTCTAGATATTTAAAGTTTAATTTTTATATTTACACCTCTCTTCTTTGGCATGCAAGTGGCCAGATCTGTAGAAATCCCTTTTTGGCTTCTGGTTGTATCCATATCCTAGGGGAATTGTTTCCACGGGCTAATTGTGCCCCTGGTTGAAAACCTATTTCTTTCATCAGGTTTTGATTTTCTGCCTTTCGTTTTCTTCATCATTGTTTCTGTTTTGAGCCATTTGAGACAGGGTTAAGGGTATTTTTTCCACTATTGTTTCTACAGGTTAGTACGTTCTTGTCCACTCTCTCTCTGCATGTAAAAATGTGCACTCTTTCCATCTGTCTCTCTGAGAATTTTCCCATAGACTTTTCCACCCTGACCTCTTTGCACTACATAATTTTGGAATGGGATCACTTAAATACCAAACAATATTCCAGGTGTCCCATGCAATAGCATTAATACTACATCATTTGTAACTTTCTCTGTATTGCTCACCATCTCGCGTATCCAGATACTTTACCAGGTTCTTGCGGGGACTTGCTGTTTTGCACTGCTGGCCAGATCTTTTTACAAGCTGGCACAGTTAATTTAGAACACTGTAAAGGATAGCAGTAGTTCAGATTACTGTCTTGAATTTCCAAACATTGAATTACATGTTGCCCCATCTGCCCAGATTTTTTCCCTTCTGAAACTCTTGTCTTCATAGGAGACCTGAATTACTTGTTTCCTATACTTTTTTTGCTGGCTAACGACCCTTCTCTAGTTCTGCGTATGTAGTAACGCTGGGCTTCCTTCAGAAATTTCTGCTGTTCTGCTTTTGACATTCTCCATCATTTAGAAATGGCTCTTTAGTTCCATCTTGTTTTCTGTCTCTTAGCTGGTTGCCGATCTGAGACAGTTGTTGGATGTTCAGACTGTGCCAGCTTTAGATGTCTCTTACTGGAACTGTGCTGAAGGCTTTTTGAGGGTCTGAACGGCTTGTGTGCCGTGTATCCAGCTGCTGCATTCACTCTTAGTTATGGCTAGTGTGTCCAAGAGAAGGCCAGTTCTCTTCACACCAAGAGACGCATGCCTCGCCAGCTTAGTCTGATACTCATTCCTGGCAATCATGGCAAGAAATCTCAGTTATAAACCTGTTTTTTTAATCTTCATCTGTTAATTGTAAACGCGTTAGGGGTACGTGGCTCAAATTCAGTTTCAAAAGATCGCCAAGAATATTAGAAAGAATTGGGGAATTTTGAACAGCAATTTTAATGGAGCTGGGAGAAAGCTGAAATGAAATATCTTGCATATATTTGAGACAGCTGTTGCTAGAGAGTACGTGGCATAAGAAGCTGAAGTATTATCTGTAGGCACTTAACCCTGTGGTTTAGTGGAGCGGGACAGAGTGAAGACATTTGCTAGGGAGTAGGGGAGCCAGTTGGCCAGCAGAGCAGAAGTGGTTGCATTGTGGCTGAGAAGGAGGGAGTTTGGGATTTTGCTTTTCTTCTTTGAAGGGGGGAAAAAATAACAGCAACTGAGCAAGCAGTGAAATGCAGAGCGTGGAGACAACCAGAGACTGAGCGTTAGTCTAACGTGCTCGAGGTCATTTTGCAGGGATGGATTTTGTAAAGGGATATAATGCATCTGCGAGAGCTAGGCCAGCTCTGCAGGGGCTTGCTGGGTATGCGTGTGCGGTACACAGTGTTTCCATGTCGTCAGAAGAGGAGGGAAAAAGAGAAGCGCTGGACCCCAAGGAAAGAGGAAATCCTGAGCCTGCTGTGCCCTCTTATGCAGCTCAGCACCTTTCTCATGAAGGGACCCAAGAATAGAAGAGCAAGGGTGTTGCAGTCCCCAGGATTAAGGGCTGCTGGGACAGCTGTGTTAATGACCTTTGCATAACGCCGCTTCGCGTGATGGCTGGCTGTAACCAGGGGCTGTGCTCACCACTAAAAAAAGGGATTGGATTCACACATGCTTCAGGTACCCATCCGAGACTGAGGCTCGATGAATCCCGTGTTGGGAATATAGTGTGTAGGACACTGCCGTCAGAAAGGCTGCAGAGGAGGCGATAGGTGCATGCAAGTTACGTGGGAGAATACAAGTGCTGTTTGTGTAGTTAATGATGAGATGATGGGACTGAACTGGATGACATTTCAGTCTTTTCCTTGGAAGATTTTGGATACGTGCGTTCTGCTTTAACTGTGTTTTAAAACGAGCAAAACCCATTTTTAGTTGAAGAAAACTCCAACATCTTGAGGAAAGGTACAGTGCGTCTCAGCCTGTAAAATTGAGAATTTGCGTAGCTCCTTCTCTTTGTTGATTTTTGCAGTCATTAACTTGGCCAAGTGTTAGACACTGTTCAGCTTGTATGTAATTTGTAGTTTATTTTACCTTCTGATATAAGGACAAGCATATAAAGTTTGATTTGCCTAATCTTTAATAAAGTAGTTGTTAAAATAGTTCCAAGAAGTTTGGGAAACGATTTGATTGTCTCCGTTATCCTGAGAGCTTTGTTTTTCCTGAGTAGAAAGCTTAAGCCAGCTTTGATTCGACACATCCCTTCTATTTCTTGATCTGTCCCTAAGGACTGTGAAGCCTAAACCTAGGTAACGTACCTGAAGATGATTTCTCAGCTTCTTGGGGGAAAACTGTGCAATCAGATTTTGACCAAATCTGGGTTTGACTCACCTGGTCAAGCTGCTTGTCCCACAACAAACGAACCTGATGAAACATGTCTGTGGATACAGGCAAGAGAGTGAACAGGTCCAGGAGTGCAAACCTTCCCTATAAACGTTTTGTTCCAGTACAAAACCGGTCTAGCTGTGCTTCTGTATTTGGGAATTGGTGCAGTCTGGAAATCTCAATCTTTTTTTTAAAAATCTCTGTGCGGTTCAGTCAAACAAGGCAAACTCTGGTAGATTTTAAACAGCCTTCAGCTCTCCCATCTGGAGAGAGTTAGGGAAATTGAACATGTACAGGTATGTTTTATCCGAAGTAAATTACTGCTTGGGAAAGATGCCTCCTTCAAAAATCCAGACAGGGATATTCTCTGAAACGCTGAGGAGGAGGCTTGAAGGCGATGTTCCCTCTGCAGCGCCCTTTCAGTATATTCCAGGCCTGCAGGGCTGTCTCTGCGCTCGGAGGGAAAATTGGAGTTCACACCCTTGTTCTCAGGCGGGACTGCTGACACTGGTGCTAGCTGAAATGCGGCTGCCTTTAACCGCAGGCTGTTACAAAGCTGTGTTCCAGATGAAGTGTACCAGCACCTTATTTCTTACAGTACCTCCTTTAACCAGCCTGGCCCTGGCTTCCACTTACAACCGGTAGGAAGGAAGCGCTTTTTAGCAGTGGTTATTCTGCACCGTCCAGGAAGCTGGCATACAAGTATTTTTGAGGTTAAAAAAAATAATAAAATTGCATTACTAGTAAGCAGGTTTTACATACCCTCTTCATATCTGTCTAAAACACACAGAAGAGTTGGAAAACAGCTGTAGATTATGCTGTCAGAACACTGCAGAAGGGGAAGGATAGCGTATAGAGACTATGAGTAAAATGAGGGCTTTTCAGAGGGAATTTTTAGTGTTTTTAGTAGTGTAATGGTTGGAGTATTGACCCGCTAGTTCGGTTGGTCTGTGGCTAACTACGGTGAATGCACGTCGTGGGGTGAAGGAAAGACTCGGCTGGTCAGAGAAGAGAGCTGGTGGTGGAAAGCCACAGGAGGCTTGTCAGCTGGCGTGGGCAGAGGTGTTAAGCCTGGTTCTGCCTCCTCAGGTCAGCCGATTGCTTATCAGATGATACAGTTAGCTTTTACTTGCAAGGGACGAGACAAGGGAGACAAGGAAAGCAGATAGAAGTTTCGTCTTTGGGACAGGCTGCGATCTGAACCCATTCCCCTCTTCCTCATTCTTTTCTATAGACATGTGGAGATTTTCCCATGAGGAAACGCATCTCTGCTTGATCTGGGAAGGGGTTTCTTCTCATTGTCTGGTTGCCCTTTACCTTCCTTGTCCTTTTTTTGCCGTGTTCTCTCACTCACCGACACAATCTTTATCGGAAAAGAAAGCCCGCCTGTGGGGCTGAAACGCCCAGTGAGTCCTTTGTGCTCTTGATTCTCTGAAGTGCTTCATCACGTCCATGATGCCTGTTGACATCTATGAGACCTGAGCATGCGTGCAGGTGTTTCTGGATCACTAACTGTCCCACCAGTGGCTAAGTTACGATCCGTTCACCTCACACTTCGCATTTCTTGAGAACCGTCATATTCTGATGTACGTCTGCCCCTTTGCTCAGTATCAGTGCTTGTGAACGGTTTGCTTACGCGCGGCCTGAAATAAATGTTTCGCATCTACCGTCTTAAAGGGGGCACTGAAGTAGGCGAGTCTCTCTCTCCTAAAGGCAATAGGTAAAATATCCAGAGCAGCGTGCTGAGGGCTGTGCTGTGAAACACACGTGGGGATAGTCTCCCGTGGGGACAGAGCGAGCCCTTACGTCCAGGGAGTGCCTGGCGTGAGCTGAGGAACAGACGGAAGGCTCTGTCCCTGGCACTGCCTCCGTAACGCGGATGAGGCCCTACGTGAAACCGCTCGTGGAAAAAGCCATTTCAGCCCACAGGTGTGGAAACCCATCTCCTCCTAGTTTTAACTGCAGTCTGTTTGATATCCACGATGCATTCAGCAGGGGTTTTCCAGGCTTCCTATGGCAGGCCTCTCCTTACAAAGAGCAAGTTTTGCAGCTCTCTGGCACAAAATTGCCTCCTCTCAGGAGCACCTCTGCACAAAATGGGCAACGTGTTGCTGCAGGGTAACTGAAGCGATGGGGCGGCTTGAGGGGAATACAGCATGCCTCATCTGTAGGTACATCCGCCTGCAGCCCGAGCCAGGGACTGCTTGTCAAAATGCCTGTACCTGGGACGCTTTAGAGAATTGCTCCTGTTTGTCTTAAGGTTGAGTGTGAGGTGGCTATTTAATTGTGTGTCTCTCAAAAAAATGTGTGTGTGATCTCTTTGGCTGTTCTTAAATGGTCTTCCTACCTCTTGATGTGCAGCCTGGTTTACTATGAAGTAAATCTCTGGTATTGCTTCCCAAATCAGAGCGCCTGCCTTGCAGGAAAAGATCCTGTGTTATGGAGAGTGTCCCAGTTGATTTCCAGTGAGGAGGAGAAGTTGCCAGTCCAACTGTGGAACAGTCCATCCATAATGAGATCGAATTAATTCAACAAGGATATTTAAACATCAGTTTAGGAAGGCTCAGGCTCGGTGTCTACCCTGGAATTTCATTAAGCTAGCAGCTATAAATAGCGAAAGACAGCTAGGGGATTGAAATGAATGTACCTACTTAGAGCAGATGCAGCATAGTCAGGGGTGTGCCAAGACTTCTCTTTCTACTAGAGTTGTTGGATTTTTCAGCAATCCCATTTTTTTCCTGGCTCTTTGAGACACAGGGTGGGACTTTCCGAAAGCTTTTAGCTTCAGCTCACCACAGTAGGAGCGATGTCAGACCAGTGTTGAGAGCCTTTGCAAAATACCAGGCAGGATGGCCAAGTAGCTTAATTTTTTTCTATTGATATTTTACGTAGGAAAGATGGTCAGGCAGACTTTCCCATACCTGAAAGGGAAGCCTTGGTATTTTGGTCTTCAAGAACTGCACAGCAGGCTAGCAGATTGGTCCAAGGTGGTGGAGTCAGTCGAAGCACACCTTTTTCTGCCTCTCCGATCTCTAATGCTGCAAGTCATGTATTTAGGTCACACACAGTGCAACTGCAGAGGTAAACACAGAAATAATTACTGCTTCGACTGCAAACATGCCCTCCGCATAGCTGGGGGCCCATCAGAGAGGCTGTTGGGGTGCAGCTGGCTGAGTAAATGGGAAAAAGCATGGGAAGGTGCTCAGGGGCAGGCAGGGAGCGGGCAGGGTGCTGGTGAGGAGGTCAGCCGTGCCCGCTGAGCGCAGAGCCCGCAGCCAGGCACGGCACCGCCTGCTGACGCAGCCCTCGCGTCTGCCTTCACCCTGCGGAGGAGAGGCTGCGTCGTGCCGGCAGAGACCGCTAATTACCTGGGCTGGACGTCTGACTGCCTGGGGTAAAGCTGGCTGCGCCCTGGCCCGGAATCTTTGGTTAGGGACCTTCTTCTCGGGGGTCAGGCTCCGCTAAGGCAGGACCCCTTTCACGCCTGGCAGGTTGCCTCATTCTGTGAGGTCAGGAAGCTCTCTTGCCTTTCACTGCAGGAGACATAAGCCTGGAGCTACGTCAGGTTTCAAGACAGATACTTTGGGGTTCATGGGTGGGTTGAAGGAAGAGGCTGTGGCCTCGAAAAATCCAGAGGGGAAAGAGGGGGAGAGGAGGTGTAAGGAGAGGTTACTTGAAGACGCAGCTGACTGGCGGTTAGGAGGACTTCTTGTAGGTGTGGGAGTGACAGAGAAGAGAGATGTGTAGGAGGGAGGCACCTCAAGCAGCAGCTAAACCCAGCTTCCTTTCACCCATCAATTACTCCCAACTCTCATCGGCAGGAGATGGTCTGGATGGTATTTCTCTTGTTCCCGTGGCTCCGCTCTAATTGCAAAGACTCACAGCTCCCACTGAAGCACTTGGATAGGATGAAGGCACATGGTGATATGAGGTTGGGTCTAGATGTGCTACATTTTCCCCTTTCCCCCTTTTGGTGTGTTTTCTAAAATAATTATCAAAGTGTGTTTTTACTATCTCGTTCTGCCATGGAGCAAAACTCTCATATCTTTGCCAAGCCTTCATTCCTTGCTTGTGACAGCTGGGAAAGGAGCTAAGTTTTGGTTTTTTTTTTCCTTGTTATTTCCTTGCAATGTCCAGATTTTGGGTAGGTGTGATAAAAGGTAGGGCTAAACTGTTCCTCCCTCAGTCGGTGTGTACCGGGACTCCCACGCACAATAACAGAAAGTGATCTTTCCTGGCAGTGCTGGTTGTCAAGGCAAATCCAGAGTGCCTCTGGTGCAGAGGATTAGTTCTTTTCTTGTCCAGAAAGGTATGGTAGTTGTGATTTTTCCCTTTAGGGTCACTTCTGAAGTTGTTTCTGAGAGTAGGGGTTGGGGAAAAGAAGCCGTTGTCCCTGAATAAGTTATGTGCATGTTATGTCTGATTAAATTTAGGCATCAGCCAAGTACCCGTAGGAAGTACGCGTGTGCGTACCTGTTTGGACGTGATACGTGGCGTCTGAGCTTCGCCCCACCGCCAGCTGCCCTGTGTGCCTTTGGCAGGTCTGGAAAGCCTGGTGTTGAAAGTCTTCAAAGGGACAGTTATGTCAGGGATCTCGTCTGAGTGAAAATAAATCTCATCCGAAGGTAACGGCATTTCCCACGTTATCCTCTCTGGCTGGCACTCTTCATAGACACAGTTTCGCATCTCACTCTGGCGAGTCCTTTGCTTTGAGAAAGTCCCCTGCCTAAGGGAAGCTCTAAACTCTGAATTTTACTTTCTCTTTTCCTCTGCTGCAACATGTGAAGCTCTCCCCACCAGGCTTCCGCTTGATACCAGGATCCGAGGACAAGGGGTTGAAAACCGAGGGAATAGAAGCTCCATCTATGAGGCTTCCTCCTGTCCTGAAGACCGCAAGCAGTCGAGGTGCTGAGGGCACTGTGCTGGCTGCTGCAAGCACAAGCATCTGTGCACCCAGCTCTTTCCCCGGCGGAACAGCTCAGCTTGTTTCCAACATCTTTCTCCTTTCCCCGATATCAGTAACTTTTTTTCTTTCTGGCAATGTTTCTTTAAGTTTTTTTTTTTCCCCCGTGCTTTTTCCAGCTTCCAAAGTGCAACAAGAGTGCCTGTAAGAAATGAATGAGTGTTTAGCCACATGAACAAAACCAGCCCCATCTTTGCAATCATGCATGGTTCCTCAAAAGAAAGCAGCAGCGTAGACCGAGATCCCTGTTTCTTGCTTCTGCGTTGTGTTTCAGACAGCGGTAACGTCGTACGGTGTTTGCGTTAGTCACCCTGAACTGCGTCGAGGCCGATAGGTACTTCAGTTGAGTTTGCTGGCTTACGAAGAGTTATTGACATAACTTAGGGGTTTGTTGTGTAGGATTTTAGGATTTCAGTGGTCCTTTGGTTGTGATGCAGTCAGACTGGTGCTGAGAAGCAATTCCAGTTTGAAAAAACGTTAAAAAAAAAAAAATCAGCATTGTAATGTGCCCATGTGAAGCCATTGTAAATGTCTGGGTCTGGAATAACATGAATATACAGGAGAGAATTTCCCACCCGTGCGGAGGCCAGGATAAAATTGTTCAGATCTGCATTCTGCTTTCAGAGATTTCTGGATGTGTCTGAAAAGAGCATTTTCATGTGCTTTTCATGAGGATTATTTCTAGGAATGGTGCATTTCAAGGCATGGTGTCAGCTCTTCAGGTATTTTTTAAAACCTGCCTCCACTGTCTTCCTCATTACAAAGCAAAACACAAAAATTGCCATGGTAATAACAGCAATATAGACAGTAGAGCTGTTGAGCAGTTCCGCTTAGGTTACTGTCAACTTTAAGTGATCACAATCCCTGACATAACCCTGACATAACAACGCTAATTTGAATAGGAAGTACAGATACAAAAGTAGCGGTGTTTCAGCTGGCCGCCTGGTTTTGACACCCTAACGCTGTTGCACTCCTGCTGTACTTCTAAGTTTTCTCTACAATTTGAAGAACTGACACAAATATTTTTTGGTTAAGTGAAAGTTAAGGTTCTTCTATAGCTTAACTTCTCCTTGAGAGGAGAATTAAAATGATAAACCCCATCTGGTTAATATTGAGTTTATTGTTGCGAAGTTTGAGATAATAAGACTTGAGGATTGTGTATTTGATAAATCTGGGCAGAGCAGAAAAAAATGACCTGCAAAATGAAGGGATGAATCAGTCTCAAAATACCTTCGTTTTGTGGTAGGTTTGAGGGAGCATTTTAATTTGCTGGTCACTTCTGCCTTGATTAACTGCATCTTTGCTTGCAGCTTTACAAGTAAGCCATTCTTGATTAAGAAGGGTCTTTGCTGCGTTTTTCTTTACCAGGCAGTGTTTATTAGAACTCTCCAGTGGCCAAGGGTGACACAATTAGTCATGCTAGATGTAGAGGAAAATAACTCCATATAAACTTTTCATTGGGATTCAAGCCCCAGGGTGCATAGCTGTCTACTTTGTGGCTTTAAAGTGGTTCTTCAACTTCGTCTTGAAACTTCTTTGGTTTTTAACTACCAGAAAAAGTGCCTCTGGGAAGTTTTTCTGGGGTATACATTGCCACTTGGATGTGGTACGCTGTTCACGTTTTAGGTAGCCAAAGCCAAAAAGAGGCCAATCTCTTTCACGGTACAGGGGAAGACCTCCTTTAACTGGAAGCTCGCTGTGCTAATCTTCTGTCTTGAACTGATAGCATGTGCCGCTATAATTACCTAAGCCACCTTAATTCTTTGCCTAATTCTGTTCTCTGCATTCACGTGAAACTGCTAAGGGACAGAAAAGTCCAAGGAATTTACCATGTGGGAAAAAAAAAATCTCATTTAGAAGCATTTTGATTTTAAGCCAAAGATATTTCTATAGCTGAGAAGGGCTGAATTGCGTAGGTGATGGTTGGTACTGTAAAGCTGCCCTTTTTGGATTAAACTCTACGCAAATCTGTCGGACAGTGTGGGAACAAGTCATCCCAAAGCTCTGGGTTTCTCTGTGTGTGTAAACAAGAGTTTGAAGCGCTTGAAAGCATATGCGCTGGACCTGTCCGCTGAGCCTGGTAGCTGTTTCAACATTCCCCGTATGTTTCGTATACGACGTTTCATGCAGTGGGTTTCTGACTCCTGTTTTACCAGAAAGCGTGGCTGCGTTCAAGTGAGGCTCAGCCTCGCTGATTAACAGGCAGACTGGTCAGCAGCGACAGTCGGCAGACGGTCACGTCGCTTCTGTGTGTTTATTTGGTAGGCGTATGTAGCATGGATGCTGTTTGGAGTTGGATGCTGTTGGACGGCAAGTACCATACTAGCAAAGAGAGGAAAAGTAGCTGTTGTTGAGGTCCTTACGAACTTGGTGGAAATCTTGTATATTAGATGTTCTCTGCTATCACTGTCCAGTCATTATCGCCCCGGACAGAGCAGCAGCTGGCTGGAGTACGAGTTGATCAGGCAAGTTACAAGTTCTCCACTTAGCTTGGTCTCCGGAGAGACTGAGAGAAGGCAGTTCTGACGACTGTAGGTACTGAAGTTGAGATGGAGGGAGGCACGAGGCAGGCGCGGGGTCTGCCACTACAGGGAGCGTTGGAAATAGAGCTGTGAGCTGGGAAGATCTTGTTCCCTGCGACAACTGAAAATTGTTGCTTTGCTGTTAGGAAGTCTTGATGTAGGCTCTGTGCAAAATCCTCTAATGTGAATATAACCAACTTCTGGATTTTCTTCTCTGAGCCCTACTTTGTGTTTTCTGTTGGCTCTTGTGAATCTCATTGAACTGTTCCTATTGGGACCACTTAAAATGTTGATCCTTAGTCTAGTTATTCTTGAAGCTGGTGTCCTCTTTTTTTTTTTTTTTTTTTTTTTTTTTTTTCTCCANTTTTTTTTTTTATTTTTCTTTCCACACTCTGAAATCCGCTTATCCACCAGCAGAGCTATTGCATATTTACCTACCGCTTCTTGCTGCTGCTCTAGGAAGAAGGCAGGTTAGCCACTTTTGCAGGGACTGAAATGTAGGTTGCAGCTGAGGTCAGCAGGCAGGGGAAGCAGGAGAGGGTAGGGGTGGGTAAAAGAGGGGCTCTCCGAGCGCTGTCCGCGGCGTGCAGCCGAGTCTCCTCTCATCCCAGGAGGTGCAGAGAATTATGCCCGTGACCTACTGACCTCCTCCAGTTGGGATTGCGGGTTTGGGAAATGAGTGCACAGATGGCTGCTCTCTGGATGGCAGCAGATGCTGCTGATCTAATGAGTAGGATCAATCGGCGTTTCAGCAGTGTCGTGGTGAGTGGTGCAGGGATGTCTGCAGAACCGCAATGCCGCTCCCTTTTCCCCAATACCAGTCATTTCTGGGCCCCTTCCCTTCTTCTCTTGGCACCCCCCCATTTATCTCCTCCTCCAGATCGGGCTGGCACAAAGATAATGCAGATAATTTTGATTGCACAAGGAAGCTGTTAGGGAATTAGTTGATTAAGAAATGTGTGGAGGGCGAACCAGAGATCTTGAGGCCAAAAAACCTTTTTTACTCGGATGCCAGTAGGTTGGTATGACAAAATGGGAGTGTTAATAAAAGGAAGAAGTAAATCAGTCGTATGCAGCATACCCTGCTGATAACAGAGGTCTTTCTGCCTCCCTGCAAAATAGCGCTCCAGCGTGCGCTTTGCTGGAACTCTAGCTTCCCTAAGTGCGAACCCTAAAATAAGCACATTTCTGTCATCATTCACGAAAAACAAGCTTCATTATACCCTTACAAATGCTTTTGAGGAAAGGCTTCTGTTCAGGCTGAGTCTTCTGCATCCGTGGGCCTTGTCCAAGGACCCACTCCTGCGTTTCTCTTTCTGCCAGGCTTATTTTAGGGATGGGGAACTTGCTTTGAAGTTTCCGTTGCGTTGGAGCAGATGCTGTGTTGTGAATGTGTTCATGCCTTGAAGAAACAACAACTTACCGAGAGGCAAGGACTGCCTTTCTTTGTCTCTTCTGACTCTTGTCTCTTTGACTTTCTGATAAGCCAAAAAGAGCTATTTCACCTGTGGCCTGAAGGACTGGAAGCCAAAGAAGCACCACCAAAGGAAATGGAAATTGAACGACACTGAAATTTTGATGTCATAAACCTGAAGAATAAGCAAGACAGGGTGGAAAAGGCTTCAGCCCTGGTTCATTAATCATTGCAAATGATTTCCTTTCTTCTTTGTTAGAGTCAGCCATTTCCCAGAAAAATGGTATATTCATTAAAATAAATCTTTGTAATATCTGAAACGAAAGCCTTGAGAGCTGTGGCCTATTCTGCTCAGCTTTGAATCCTGATCCAACATCTGTTCAAGCAGGGGAGAGTCTCTGTTTGGATTTATTTGCTGATTTCTTACCCACTGAGTGAACTTTAAACTAATGATATTAAGTACATCAAAATTACGTGTAGGGAAGAGCTTGGTCACCTGAAAGCTGAAGAGGAAAGCAGTTAACTGAAATGTGAGCGATTCTTTATAGATGTGTTTGTACTTGTATTGCCAGATTTATGTCTATAAAAAGGCAGATCCCTTTTGGTGCCTTTTGCCTTATGGTTTGAATAGTCACTGGAAGAGTAGTGTAGACCTCAGCAGTTAAATGGAAATAAAAGTATGCATAAATCAGCAGAGCCTTTCCTTCTGTCTGTAAAGAAACATATGAATGGACTGGTCTCAACCTGAATGCGGTATTGGGCTTGCGTTCAAGTCTTGCTTCCAACTGGAGACCTTGATATTTAAATATAGTAATGGGAACCGAGTTCATCCAGCTGAGGACGGGTGTTTGATTTAGCTCTGAGCGATGGGTATAGAATACCCTGTGAATTGCACGGCTGTGCATGAAAGGAGAGGTATTTTGAGCATCCCGATCTGTGGAGACCTCCAGCAGTTACTCTCTGTTGTGTTCATGCTCCAAGAGCAGTTTCATAACGATGTGACTTACTAGGCTTGGATTTCAGGCTCTGATTAATAACTTGGCTCCCCTGTGTTGAAGCTACGTGAGAGGTTTTTTTTTTGCTAGGCGAAGCGTGTGTCCTTATTTTGGACTTGCACTTGTGCTAGGGGAACCTGGGATCGGCAGCAGAGGGCTGCAGCCGCAGAATCTGCACTTTCGCTTCCTTGGAACCAGACAATTTTCCTGATGTAAAAGCAGTGGCGAGGGGAAGGATGCTGGCAGGTCGAAACGAAGCAGAAAGCATAGGCGTCAAAGCCTGTTTGCACACAAAAGGGAAAAGCCGGGCTCCACCGCGAGTCAGCTGTACGTTCAGCCTCCGAGAGCCACCACCATGAGAGGAGGAGGTCTGGGAGTGCCTGGCCCTCTGGGAGCTGGGCAAATACGGTCTGGCAGCGGGGACAGACGATACAGATAATAGATCGGCTTTATGTACCCGACACAGGAAATAATTACAAAAGTTTACAGTGCTACGGCGACAATTTGGTCCTTGGCTGTAGAGCTCTGATAGCATTGTGGGTTTTGGGGGATATTTTTATTTTTGTTTTTCAAATGGATAAGTAGCTCTTACTCTGTGAATCATCAGTCAGGAAAAAAAGAAGGACGCGCTCTAAATAACACCACTCACAGGAAAGAGCAATCAGGCAGAGTTTGCTGTAGGCAGCGAAACTTCGTGTGCTTGGCTTTTTATGCAGAGAGGTCAGAAAAGCTATACTGAAAACAGAAGATTTAGATATCAAAGCACTTTACCAAGTGTCCTGCGCCAAATCTGGGCAGAGATAGGTGTCACACAGACTGGGAGAAGCTAAATTAAGGTTTTGCCGTGGCCTGCAGTCCAGATGAGTGAGTCTCTCTCCTCGAACTGTACGAGAGCGGGGGGTGATGAGCCCCTGTGAAGTCCCTGTCTGAAATAAAGACGGGCTCGTGTCCTTGCAGTGACATTGTACCTTCATTCGCACTGAAAGGGCTGAACGCAGCGTGCAAGGTGACTGGTAGCGTCTCAGTAGGAGAGTGGTAACTGTGTCCCGTGGGAGCCGTTGCGCTTCAGTCAAACACTTCACGGTTACCCTGGTCTGTGGGTGATGGTGAGACTGGCTCGTCGCCGCTGCGTGGAAAGAATAAATTGTGTGGAAAGAATAAACTTGGGAGATGCCAAATGATAGAGCCACAAAGCTTCGGGAGCTGATTGGGGGGCAGTTGCATGGAGGGGGTAGATGCGCTCCCGATGAGGAGATACGCTTATAGAAGGCGCACAAAACCATGCGGTTTCAAGCCCGTGACAGCAACGGAAACTTTGAGGCTAGGAAAGAGTTTCATGGATGTGGGAGGATTTCAATGCGTGGCTTGGGCCGTTTGGTGCTTGGGTCTCTAAAAGCTTTCCGGGGCATCTTGCAAATGTGGCGGGCTCCAGACGCTGAAGAGAAGAGGAAGTCTGCTTCCTGCTCCTTGCTTGCAGGCAGGGTGCTGACTTGAATATTCCAGCTGGGCACTGACTCTTCCTTGCGCTTTGGGTATTCCTAGAGAACATGTCTGACCCCGTTTTCTTGGCTTTCCTCTTATTTGGGTTTCCCTTTATCTGTCTGGGACTTGTTCTGCCTACTTTGTATATCACGGTTTACTTGTTCCAGCCTGTTTCTGTGCAAATTGCCTAGGATGGGAAACTTCAGAAGGATGAGTCTATAGAAGAAAGAAATGTAGTCAAGTGACTTCATTCCAGCATGCATTTCATCGTGGGAATAAGCGCTCACTCTGCAGAAAGAAAATGCTCACCACCAAACAGTATAAACTTATTTAATGGCAACAATTGTTCCTTTGGCAAAGTCTCGCTAAAGCTCTCTAGAGGGATTAGTCTAGGCTTTGCATTAAAGCTGGGCTGAAACATACTCCGCATTCCTAGTGGCAGAAAAGTAGTGCCATCCAGAACAGTTGTTTCGTGTCTGCTTCAAGGAACGGGGATTATTTGGGGATGGACTGTTTCAGATAAATACTGTTACGGCTTGTAGAATCACATTTGCTAACGGGAGGCAAAAGAAATGTCTATGTAACCACAGAATATGCTGATTTAAATTACTCACATATTTTTTTTAGAGTTAAATTTTGTCAGCTGTGTAGTTCAGATATCAAGCTCATGCTCTAAGCTGCTAATTTAGAGTAATCGCTGAAATGTCCCGTTTCAGTGGGACTTTTCAGTGATTTTCCTCTGGCCTGGCCACAAAGGTTTTGCAGCTTCTTGCAGCTCCCAGGAGTGATGCAGGCCGTGCGTGGAGAGCCTTACAGCAGGGCTATGAGGAGGAGGTCACAGGGGAACTGGTAAGGGTCTAGGGGATGAACAGCATGCCTTGGATCTACACAAATCATGGAGTCATGGAATTGTTAAGGTTGGAAAAGACCTCTGTGATCATCTAGGCCAACCATCAACCCAACACCACTGTGCCTACTGAAAGAAAATAATAATAATAAAAAAAAAAAAGGTGCTGTAGTCCTTTGACTAATCTGAATCAGGTTTTCATTGCGGCTGTGTCAGTGTGACTTTTTTATTCATCGGTGAAAAGGGAAGATTTCCAATTATTTTACCTGGGCTACTTAAAATATATATATATGTAAAACAGACAGTATTTTTTAATTAATTGTTTGCCTTCGAAATGAGATTGCTCTCTGTCTTGTGGGTTTTTTTAATGCTTTGGCAACAAATAAGAAGCTTCCAACTGTAGACAAAACCACATTTGGGCTTAAATGTGAGCATTTTTTGATTGTTGGACCTTTCATGATGGACAGAGGGCTAACATCCCAGCGTCATCTTCCCCTAGGGTTTGGTCATGCTTCGCCGTAACGTTCGGAGGGACTTTGGTGGTGCAGCGCCAGGCTGCCGGTACATCTTCTGTCAGCACCTGTAGGAACAGCGCGGGCAGAAAGAGAGCTGTGATTGAGGACAGCGCCGAGGAACAAATTTAACCTAAAGCATATATTTAGCCTGGCTGCTTTCAAGAAGATTTAAATCCATATTTAAAGCTAAGCATCTGTTGAAGTGCTGTGCAGACTGCTGATATAAATAGTTTGCCGAACTAGAGCTGCTCTGTCTACGTGGGGAAACCTAGGAGCGGGCTAGATTTCAGGGAGCGCTTTTGGCTGCTCTGCCGCGCTGGGATGATGCAAGCAGCGCAGCTTTGCCAGGTGACTATTTCTGGTATAGATTCTCACTGTCCTTTCACCTTCCCTTTAGCTCACTTTCAAATGACCACAGGGTTTTAGAACCGAATTTCCTTTGTCACAAGTGGGAGAAAGGGAGCACAAACGGGACCGGAGTTTGACTATGAACTCGCTGCCTCCTACCCACCACCCCGGATGACCCTGGAGCTGTGTGGGTTTCCAGAAGCGTGCCTCTGCTCAGAGCTTTCCTCACCGCCACCCCCCACCATCGCCGGAATTTACTGTAAACTGATCCTGGGAGGATGAGCAGGGCTATCTCTTCACTGGAAAGTTGCCAGCATGCTCTATATAGCTCGCCCGGCCTCCCTTTGTAAGTAGAGTAATGTAACAGGGCTTTCTTCTCCCAGCATTACTTATGAGGAGCATCCTCATTTTCCCTATTACTTGTACTCGTCTTAGTGCCAGGTAGGCTGTCACTGAATTGAATGCTAGGTGTTTTCATAGCTTCTTCCTGTTGTTGTGAAAAAGGAGTTGTAAAAAAGGCAAACCTAGCGGCCAGATCCCTCTGGGCTGGGATCTTTCTCCAGTCGGACAAAGTTAGGCGACGAGCAGCTCCGAGTTCCCCTTGGAAGTGGAGATGCAGTTGCTGACCTTCTCCCTGAGTCGCAAGTGAGCCAGGCTTCTTCCCAGCTGTTGCTGGGAGGTTGTGCGCTGCCTCTACCTTGCGTGGAAAATGTCCGGCAAGAGCTGGTGCCGGTGGCGGTCGCTGCCAACCCTGCTAACCCTTTTGGCTAGAGCTGCCTCAGACAGCTGTGTTCATGCTGCTCCAGCAAACATTTCCTTTGCATTTAGTTTTCATTTCCAGGCTCAAAATCTGCTCTTTTTTCCGTGTTAAAGTGGTAACACATGTGGATTTTTGTCCGAAACCTGTGCCTGCAGAACATGTAGTGTTTTTCGTGCTAATGGAGTGAAAGGTGCTCCTTAATTATTGGAGAGTTGAATATTAAGAAGCTGATAAAGACAGCAGCTGGGTAAAGTTTGCTAATGAAGAAGGTCACGTCACCCGACTTTTGCGTAATGTTGCTCTTCAGTCACTAGAGCAAAATAGATGTTAGCAAACTGTATCCTCGTTAATTCCTTCCCGAGAAGCCAAGTCCTGCGGAGGACTTGAACGCTGTTAACAGCTTGCAGCTGGTACCGTCCGTGGAAAGTGTTGACTTTCAGGATCCCATATTTCACAACAGTTGGAGCTGTAGGCTCGTAGCAGAAACTTGGCAGTGTTTGGGAAGCTGTGGATGGGTTTTCTTTCCCTTTATTTTCTGAAAGTGGATATAATGCCTATTAACAAACTAAGGGGTTTTTCTTTGCCCTTCTGGAGACAAGGATATAGATTGTTCGCAGCCAAAAATGATCTGTGGATCCATTTCTTAGATTTTTTTCCCAAAACCGCCGTTCTGCTCCAGAAGCAGACCTTCCTGTAGGCGACTTAATTCTCTCTCCATGGCTAATTCTGAATGCTGTGGAAGACCGTAGATAACCAACCCTCAAGTGCAATTGAATGTTATTTTGGGGTTGGGAGAATAATTAATTTGACTTCTTTACATCTACAGCTAATCTAAGGTTTGTGACTTGACTCTTTTCAATGCTGTCCTATGAGTAATCTCATAGTTTTGTCATTTGTTAACAGAACCATGTACTTTTTTAAAAATGGAAAAATACTAAGGTATTTGCTTCATCATTCTGCAGCAGTTATTGCATACTTGTACTGGCTAAAAACCTATTGATCAAAGTTCCTATGTTTATAGCCATTTTTGCCAAGGAATTTGGCACAGAAGTGAGCAGGGCAGGGAAATGGAAGGTGTAATGCTTCGGGGAAGAACCTGTTCATTCCTGTTGTCAAAAAGGGAATGTGGCTGCTTTAATCAAATTGAAGGGCTTTGAAGATAGAAAGAACTGTCAAAAGATGAAGTAATATTAGCATGCACATGGAATGAGTGTCGGACAAGATTGCTTTCTGGGAGAGAAGAGGGATGGTGTGTTTATAGATGGCAGGAATGCTGTCTAGTACTTCACCTAACAAATGTGTAAACGCTCCATTGATACATGCTTATATTGGCTCTTTATTTTTGAACCCTCGGTAAGGAATATTTTGTAACAACTTTTGGACTGTGAGGCTCAGACTGACCGGCCAAGGCGTTTGTACTTCTTTTCGCCCGTTTTCTTTAAATGGAGAAGTACAGTATTTCCTCTTGGGTTACTTTGAAATTTGGAGACTTAGGAACTTGACTTCCTTCGTGGCTGAAGCCTGCCGGTCTTCGGCCCATTTTGGAAATAAGTGTTTTGATTTGCTCTGAGGTTTCATCTGGAAACAAGGTCGCAGGGGGAGAGCTTTGGAAGCCCTGAGGGGTGGGGTTACTTCTGTCCTCAGCGAAGTCGGTGGCGAGAGCGAGCGACTGCAGAAATGAGTCACCGGCTCGGTGACTTCACCCAAGACTGACGCTTACCGTCATCACTTGGTCGAACCGCTGGTACAAAAATCAGTACGTTTTTGCCCTTCACTAGCGCTAACAGATGTTGCGTTTTAATGACCGAAGTTGTCCTACTTGTGAAATATTTATGCAGGTTTTTAGCAGCGTTTAAAGCTCCTTCTGGTTTTCACGGCAAGCAATTTTTTTAAAGTCCTTCTTGGTGAGAAGAACATTTATGAACTGGTTTGTGCATTTAAAAATGGCAACTCTTTAAGCCTGAGATCGCAGCATGTGTAGCCACAGGCCTCGCCTTTGATTATCTTCTGTAATTTTACATCTTTTTTGACTGTGGGTCTGTGTGGGTCAGGCTTATGGTATTCATTGCAAGCGGTTTCACTTGCTGCCTGTACTTGTCTGAAGCGTTTGGAAGTGGTGGTGATGCTGTGCTTTTCTGCAAGCATTTTAAGTCGGTGCTTGTAAGAAATGGAGAGACAGAAGGGTTTTGCTTGGTCAGCTCTCATTTGGACACGGCATGTGTAGGAGCCGCTGCCGTCAATGACTCGTTTCTGCCAGGGGTTGATCATTTGGACACTGCTGCCACCATAGCTTCAGGTTGTAGGAGGAGAGGCCCTAGGTTTGAGTTTGGAGAGAGCTTGAGACCTTTGTATGGGTTTAGAACAGCATTAGGTGGTGTTGGTGCACTGTCAAAGGCCCTTGACGTAGAAGCGGTGGTGTCTGTGAAGGAACATTCTTCCGAGCGATTTGTGCAAGCAGTGCTGGTAGCTCCTGCCTTTCTCTCCATCATAAATGTGGATTCTGCAGGTGATCCATCTGCTGTCGACATCAGCATGTGCCTTTGGGAAAAAGCAGCAAGGTAGTGCACCTACTGATGGTCTCAAGAGGGGCTTCTGGTCTCTCTTGGGTTAGTCTGTGGGAGGAACAAAGAGGAGACAGCAATTCTCTGGGGGTATCCAAAGCCCTGCCTGTAGGCAAGGGAAATAACAGTGTTTTAGCAGAGAGCGAGCAACACTTTCTTTGACAAATGATGTCTTGGAGCCAAAATCCTAACACTAGTGTTTCTGAACTTGGGAAATAGCCCAGAAGTAAGCCAGCAAGCATACTTGTTTATGTGCTTATCTGAGAGGGTTATACGCCTGCTTCAGGTTTTGCAGTAAGAAGAGTGTTATTTCTTAAAAAAACATTTAAAACCAGGGCGTATCTCTGCCATGAAAAGCAAGGAAATTGGAATGGCAAGTCCTCTTTCGTAACTTCTCTGAAGACCAGACCACATTTACGATGACTTGCGTGGGGGGAACGGTGCTCTGTTTCACCTGGCGCACATGGTCCCCGGTTTTCCAAGACCTGCATGTGGATTTAGCTGTAGGCACACAGAAATTAATCAGCTTTACATATACCCTTCCCAGGCAGTACGCTTGCAATTCATTTTCATGCTGCTCCGATGTATGCATGTGTTTTTTGATTAATCTGTTTTCTGCTGTTAGGCAGTCTTTTGACGAGTGCAGTTCTGGGCTTTATTTTTTTCTTCCTTTTGCCCTCTGTTGTGGTGGTGGTGGTTTTTTTTTAATAACTCTGCAATCCCTTCTGGTGGGGAAAAGTATTCATTGCAGGGGAGAAAGGGAAAGATATTTCCTAGAGTGTACGGACTGTGTTCTTAGGCACAGGCTGGAGGTGAGAGCAGTTTTCTGGCTCATTCCAGAGCAGCTTTGCGTGGGTCTCCTGTGTTGGGCCATCGAAGCCTTTAGCTCTAGCTAAGCTCGTTTCGAGCCGAACTTAGTGTTGCTGTAGGTATATTGCTCTAGCAGTCAATGACAGCTTCATTCTCAAGCTGGCCGGGATGAGCTAGGACAGTGCCAGGGGTATCTGGTGGCCTCCCTGAGGTCCTAGGGCCATGGCTGCTGTGGAGAGCCAAAGGGTCCCTTGCACATCTAGCTGGTGATTTTGAACTGCCCTCTTCTGATGCGAGTGGAGCTCGTCCAAGTGGAACTGCAGTGGTGCCTCTCTCTGTCCTGACACTGGAAAGGGAGCGCCTGTTAAAAGCCCACGTAGCCAAGACAGCACTTGGTGCGGAAGAGAAGATGCTCTGTTCTTGGAAGCACACGGCTTCAGAAACATAAGGTCAGTGCTTGACTTGTTGTAAAAACAGCCGCCTCCGATTAAATACGGTGTGACATTTTTTCGAGTAATGAGGGTTTGGTGTCCTTCATTTAGGAAGAACAGACAGATTTTACATAGCAAGAGGAAGAGTAAATGTTTTGCAAGAAATATTTTGCGTCCTATCAAGGTCACGTATTTCTTTGAGTTATGCAAAGCATGTGCTTAAAATGGGAATGTCTAGTTGAGGACAGCTTTCAAATGCAGTAATCTTAGAAAAGAAATCCTTGAGGTTTATTGCTCACAATTTCCTGTCTCTTTGGGGGATAAAAAACAAACGTGTTTTGAAGAAAAGCTTTTTTTTTTTTTTTTTAAATCTAGACCAGCTCCTCCTTTGTCTGTGAACCTGCAGTGAATTGAACCATTCCCATCTTTGACATGATGTTGTAGGCAGACATCTGCCTTCATTTCAAAATCGAGCAGAAGAACCTGGGTTGTGGTTGAGGGAACGGGTATCCGACAGAGCTGTCTGCTTCTCTGTGGCTTCTCAACTCCCGCAAAGTTGAGAAACACCTGCAAAACAGCTTCTGACTTTTTTTCCTACATGTTCTTTTCTTTAATGCATTTGATGGATATACATAGCAAATAGTCCCTGCCTGTTTCTTCTGAAGTTCCTTTTCCATGCGATGGAGCTGTCCTTAGGCTGCTCGATGAGGCTGGGATATTGAGAAGTGCACAGGGTCATACTGCAGCCCATGGGTGGATGAGGTGCTGCTGCAGTCCAAGCACAGCAGATAATGCACAGCAGATTGCTGGCAGGTTTATTTCATTATCTTTTTTTTTTTTTTTTTTGCTTTCGTTCTTTCTTTTTCTGAGTTTGCTGCTGTATGAAATCTATTTACAAAAAGCTCAGGGGAAGAAAACAGTTGATGTTGATCTATGAGCACATGTGCTGTCCTCAGTTTGACTTCACAGATGCTACTGCATCAGTCAGGTTTCAAGATTCTTTGAACTATTCTTTTAAAAACAGAAGGCAACAAAGGCTTGGTAACATTTCCTCTGTTCAGATGAGCGCGGCCCTTTGCAGGAGATGATTTTCAAGTTAATAGGGTAGGCTTCTTTTTCAGTAACTGCTGTAGCAAGGGTCTGTCGACCTGTTTGGGGCACCAAACAGCTCTTCTTCCTCTTGGGCCCTTTGCTCACTCTGAAGTAAATGAACAATTTCATGTTCCTTCTTCAAAACTTCTTCAGCCTAAGTGACATAGCAAGGGCGACGATGCTCTTAGCTGTATCCCTGGCCGGGCTTACTCGGCACTTTGTTGTAGGGGCTTGGGGAAATGAGGAGATTCCTCTGTCTGTGCGGCGGCTTGGTTTTACGTATAGCTTTAAGCAGATGCTTTGAACTGGAGGCCGGGGGAGGAGGGGAATTTTATTTCCCTGAAAATCAACTGCATATTTCTTAACATAATTTTTCTGTCTTGTTTTAAAAGTTCAATAGGCTTTCAGCCAAGCTTAAAAAAAAAAAAAAAAATATCCCTTCTTTGTGTGTGTATTTGCATACAGAAGTAAAACTGTTAAAATTCTGCAATCTGACATGGCTGAGATGAGTCCATGTGTGTTTTGGCATGTGTATTGCACATTCTCAAGTGAATTCCTTTCCACTCTGCAGCTTCGCTGCTGCCTCTCGCTTGCAGACCGTTGGTTAGGGTAATGTTTCTTTTTTCCTGAAGCCACGAAAATGTGCATCTTGCGCTGGAGAATTTAAGTCAGTAGCCGAAATAATGTATGAGACAGTTCATCAGGGAGTCTGGTTTGCCTTAAAAAAAGAAAAAAAAAAAATTAAAAAATCCTGGTGTTGTCAGTGATTTGAATCAGCAAGTAGGAAACTTTAATTTAAATAATGGATTTTAATCCAGTGATACACTTTTCACAGTTTCCTAAAAGGAAGTTGATTCTCAATGATTGATTTGATGTTAATATTTCTTTCACACTGGATCTATCATTCTATTTTGGCAGCCAAGTCATGCTTAGAAATACTTGTTTAAATTTTATAGTGTAATCTACAGTCATGCAGCATCTTAATTTTGGGGCATTAGAAAGTAGTAACTAAGGCATTTTTTATTTACTAGAGGCAGAACACAAGCACCTGAATTTAGACATCTCTGTGTGGGTGTCAGCGTGGGGTGTAGGCGTTTATAAATTGCCGTTGTGGTCACTGGAGGTGCAGTTGACTTGCACAGTCAAGTCGGGGGAGTGATTCAGCAGACCCCGAGGCAGACGCCTTCTGGCTGCTCAGCCGAATTGCTCCCTCAGCTCTGTTGCTTAACCTGGCTTTGACTCTCGCAGGAGCTTGCACGCTCCGCTTGCATGCAAACGCTACCTGTAAGGTCCAAGGTCAGGTGTCCGTGCTGGTATCTGGCTGGAGATTGAGAGGCCTACCTTTTTATATAATCTTTGTCAAATTCTGTGTCGATGGGAATTGAAATTCAGTTAAAAATACAGAAGGGGAAGGCCGCCTTTAGTTGTATTGGTGTAACTACTTGAAGGTTTTGGTGTTTGGGTTTTTTTCCCCCAGTTGAAATCCCTTTAGGGATCAAGGGAAGTATTACCTGAGCCAATGAGCTAGTTCCCCGTTCTCCTTAGAGCTCATCTTCCTACCCCTTCTTTTTAGCTCAGAATTCAGAAGAAATAACCAACCTCTCCTGTTTTGTCACCTCCCATTTAATAACTGTAATAATTTAATAAATTAAAGTGACAGTAATATTCTTTCTGCGCTATAGAAGATTCTGCTGTCCAAAACTAGTTTAGCACATTTGCATAGTCTCGGCTGAGATGATTAGTTAGTCATTCTCACTCGGATGAAGCAATTTGGCTTGCCCTAGTCGTCGGAATCAACCATGTACTTTCTGCTCTTTATTCCGTGCTATCTTACTAGTTTTCCTGTTCCTGGTAGATTACAGTACAGTTCAGGTCTTAATTTCATTTGTTAGTTTTTAAATCAGTTTATTAAGAATGTATGTAAAAGCAAACCATTGGACAAAAATATGAACAGATCTTGTATCGCTGTCTTGAAGAAGTAATGACTTGGAGCTCTTGTCCTATGGCATCGCAAGTGACTTTCCAAGATAACTAAAGGGTACGTAGCCGTTGGGAAGTCAGCGGAGAAACGCCTGGCCTCTGTAGCGAAAGCTACAGGAATGCTTTGTGGCTGCAGAGGTCACCCCTTATTTTGGGCTTGACTGGAGTCCCCAGAGCTGGGATTCGGTGGTCTGATCACGCAGCCCTTGTAATGGATCTTCCCCTGTAGGAATGGGACGCCCCTTGCAGCACTATGAAGAGAAGTTTGGCTTTGTGATGCCGCTTTTGCATCCAAGAACATAATTCTCCAACTTGCTGGAGTGGAATTCTTGTTGTGAGAGGGTCCGCTGCTTTTATCACTTCCAAGGTGCAAGTCGTCTTGCCTACCCCCTTGCCAAATGGAATGTGAAAAGGAATAACCTGACTTGCATGTCTTCAGAACTGGAGATCCTATATGAAGACCGCTGTCATTCTTCAGGGGTTTCCTACAGTTCTTTGAAATGGGAAAGGTCAGAAGTCCAGCAAGCTTTTCAGTGCTGTGGAAACCACTCCTTTTTTTCATACCTGTCCCTAAAATGGCATGCTCCACTTAAAAATGTAATTAACTTCCAAGAAAAGGACACAAATAGATAAAAAATGAGTTGCTTTCTTACGAACAAGCTCTTGGACACTGACAAACAAGCAAAAAGATTAAAAAATCTGCAACTTCTTTTCCTTCCCCCTGTACGTTCCACTTCTGCTCATTCTTAAGTCAATAGGAGGTGAATTCATTTTGGGCCCTGTGCTAAACAGTATTCCTTGTGTTGTGGAAGACACAGGGCAGGAGGAGAGGATCAGCATACCGTGGCTCTGTAGTAGGCAATATAATCTAATGGAGAGGATTCTGCAGTGGAGTCAGGCGAGCCAAGTTGCATTTTTGGCTCCCTGTCACTAACCGTTCCTCTGGGTGATCTTGGCCGCTTTACCTCTCCCGTTGTCCACTTCCTTCCAAAATTGTGTGTTAATCACAAATCTATGAAGGAACAGACTGGCCTTCTCCAGAGCTTTGCCAGCATCTCCCTTTTTTCCAGCTCTCCGGTTGGTTTTACTATGCACGTTAAGTGGCCATGATGTAAAGATACTTGAAAAAGTTACTTGTTTTTTGCAGTTTTTTAATTTTTTTAATGCAGGGCTTGTAAGCACGTGCTGAGACTTGCACTGTAGAATTTGCACTGCTGCAGTTAGCAAATGCTACGTCAGCTGCGAAGAAATGAGAAAGAAACGGTGAACGTCGTGAGTAGGGGCCTGAAGAAAATAGGAACTGTCTGGTCGTCTTGCAGGTAGCTGATGTATTAGCAAGATAATTATGCTAAAGTAGAAGATGAATTGGTAAGATTGAGATAATTGCAAGCTTAAAAATTAGCCTGTATGCAAATTGGATGTGTTTTAAAAGCAAGGTCTGTTTAGGCAAGCTAATATGAATGTGTGGAGTTGTCATCTGTACAAAAGCACAAGTGTGTTGAAGGCTGTGACTGGGCTTTGAAGGAACTGACAGCTTAATCGTGTTCTGTGTGAGGGATAGTCACCTGCATCTGAAAACAGGAGCTGGTTTTGCGTCCCTCCGTCTGCATGTATATATCAACAGTGTAATTACTGCGGAAAAGGGCCAAGTCTCTGTACTTTTCCCGCAAGGGACAGCTGATGACTTAGTTTATTCTCACTTGAAAAGCAGTGGGTGCTGACATCTTGCGCGGGCTCCTGGGATGCTGCAGTTGCTGGCTTGTGCTGGCCAGGCACAAGCAGGCGTCCGCACATCGTGCTCCGGAGGGAGGAAGGACACACAATCTTACGCTGCTGCCCTGGCCACGGTCACTGTCTACAGGTGGAGTCTCTATTAATAGAGCTAAGAACCAGATGATTCCTGGTGTTACATGAGTGCTGACTCCGGAGATTACAGAGGGGAGGTGTTCTCAGGCGTCAGGAAATCAGCTCTACGGGATGTGCGTGCTTGCAAGAGAGCTGGAATTTCAAACACTATGGTCTGGAAACGGAAAGATGCATTAACGTTAAAAATGTACATGAATATGATGGAGAGAGTTTGGTTTTGATGCACAAGGTAATTAAGCTCATTTCTGGGCAGCACAGAGCTTACGTGTGCACTTGGTGTGCAGTTGCTGCTTCTCAGTATTGTATTAAACTCCTGGTTTGGGAACTTGGGGACTTGCTGATATTAGTCAGGCACATGAAGCATAAACCCAGCACATCAGAACTTGTTTCCCATGGAGGCTGGTAGCGCATGCTGTCAGTACCGGTACGTTTGCAGCTGTGGTATGGGTCACTGGCTAAGCGTCTCACCTGGTCTGCACTCTTAGGGATGCTGTAATGCCAAAAAAGTCCAATGGAAAGGTTGTCAGAGATCTGGTTTTAAGTATTTCTTTCTGATAAGGCTTTATTGCTGCTGTAGGGTAGAAAAAGCGGACGCTGGCAGTCTCATCTATGTTGACTTTTAAAGCTGTTACTGATGACTTGTCCAAAAATTCTGTCCTAAGTTCACTGGGTGCTTCAATTTTCGTAGCGATATGAAAAAAAAAAATTTGAAGGGCTTGGTTTGCTGTTTCCCTCCTCACAAGTTACGTGATGTATGGTTTTAGAATTGTAAAGCAAGCTGAATGAAAGCAGCCGGTTGTAAGCTGTTTGGAACTCGGGCAGTCGAAGCAATTACTGCACAGAGGGCAGAACATGAATGCTGTATGTATTTACAAGCAGGTACATCTGTACTTGCTACTGCATTTTTTTCCCTTGCTGCCCAAATCATGTTCTGATAGATCCAGGAAATTCTCCAAATTCATAGCATCCTATGAACTATGAAGGGCTAGGGCAATACTATTCTGTGAACCGGGAAACCTTGGAGTCAGCTACTTATAGGGCCGTTGAAGATAAACTCAACAGAACCATAAAGTCATAGCAAAGGCAGCCTGAATATTGAAGCATACAGGTGGTAAATTACTCGCATCTTAGCCACCTGTACATGAAACATAACCCTAAACCAGTGTCTTAACTCTTTTCTTACAGTTGTGCGATAGCACATAGACAGTTAAAACAGAGAAGCTAAGGTACTTGCTTGTGCCTTTGCCGAAATGTAATCGTTAGGACTTGAATTTTCCGTTCAGGTATCTACCTTGAGCTCACATTTCTTCTGGGGAGGAGGAAGGAAAGCGGGGATAAATTTCTGTTTAAAATTCTAGACAAGGTTTCAGGGAGCCTAACAAAAAAAAATTCTGGTGATCCTTATCTCTGGAAACTAGATCCCACCTGTGTTTTACCACAGACACTTGAAATGGAAACAGTTGGCTATGTAGGCCAGTCATTGCCCAGGTGAAAATTTGTCCAAACGACCCAGATCCATAAGCTTTGTGAAAGCCTGCTTGCACGTGTGCAGCAGAAGGGTCTTTGAATTTCATAGCTGAAGCCACTCAAGTCTTTTGAACTTCCCCGGGAGTGATTCAGCCTGCATCCAAAGTCCTGATCCACGTTAGGGACTCGCCTGAACGTTTCCTGCCCCCAGCCTGAGCATAAGGAGCGAGGATCGACTAGAACTTGCACTGGACGTAGGACAGCCACGTCATGACGATCTTCGTGCATGCCGCTGAGACATGAAGAAGAAAGTAATGAACCAAGCAGTGAAGCGGAATTAGGTTTTGGCTGGACAGAAAAGGGCAGTCCTGAAACTTAGCCTGCACTGGCGTCGTCCGTGCGGTTGTAGTGCTCTTAGGAGAGTTGCAAGCGAAGCCCGTTGTCTCTCCGATATACAGAGATCCTCAGAAGGTTGCACAGTGATGGGACCGGAGGGAACGAGCATGAGCTGCTCCAGGGGAAATTCCGTCTGGGTATGAGAAAAATATTCTTCGCTTTGAGAGCAAACATTGGAGCGACAAGCGGTGCAACTTCCTTCGCTGGAAACGCTCAAGATTCAGCTTGGCGGGGCCCTGGGTACCTCATCGAAGGCCCTGCTTTCAGCACCAGGTTGGAGGAGATGACTTCCAGAGGTTTCTTCCAACCTTGGCTTGTCTGAAATTCTGTGGTCTGCAGGTGAAAATCTGGAAAAGAAGGATTTGACTCGTCATTTATGACAGAGATGCTATGGTTGTGAGCAATGAAAGGTGTTTCCTTGTTACAGTACCTGTGCTGTGTTAGATGTATTTTTTTTTTCTTCACCAAGATCTTAGCCTCTTAATTTTGTGCGATAGGGAGGTTTCAGTGAAATGTGTATTTTCCCTTCAGTCTCACGTAGTATTCCTGTAGTGGGGTTCAGAGGTGCACATGTCTAGTTTCTGGCTGTCTGCTTTGTCACAAAGTGTAGGTATTTCCAACTTAGAAACTCTTTCATTTTGTGCCAAGAAAGATGCAGGTAGATAGGCTAGTGGTACTAGTCCTTGATTGAAAAGGTTGAATTTTAGTATCTCCGACAGCTTTTTTTTCAAGGGCAATGATATCATTTTGAGCAAAAGAGGGGATTTTCGAACATTTGGCTTTGACTCTCTGAAATATGCTACGATTTCAAGGGAGGCAGAAATTGGCCCAAACTGACAGCTCTTCAAAAATCTCGCCAAATCTGCTCATGGGCTGTGTTTGTATAGAGCCACTGCCGGCACACAAAAGATCTTTGGCCAGCGTGGTGGTTAAAACAAGGTTTCTGAGTAACGGGTGATAACTTTAAGTCATGATTGGAAAAAAAAATAAAGACAAGGTTTTGGATGTGCGGGCAGTCCTGCAGGCTTCCCGGATCATCACGGAGCATAACAGTTTGCTAGGCAAAGAGCTGTCGCTCCGGGCAGGGGCAGCGTGTGGTCCGCTGGACTCCCCTCCTCTGACGGCGGCGACTGCCCCTCGGTTCAGCTTTGTCCCGCCTGGGCAGTTCTGTTGCTTGAACCGAACCAGCGCTTACTCCCAAAGAATTGCCCTTCTTTGTGGGAGCGAACTGTCTGCACAAATGTAACGTATCCTGTATGCTAGGGGCATCAGTGGAAACTCATCTAAAGCATTTTTTTAAGAGCTTTTAGCTTACCAGCTGGACCGTTTTGGTAGAAATCAATCGCTTTGCTAGCTGAAGCAGCTCATCGGCAGCTCTGTACCTGAGAAACAGGCCTTGGGAACTGCGTTGAATGCAACTGAACTGTATTGTAGGGTACTTGGCTATGGATGGTGAGAATTCCTTCCCGACCGGGCTGCGACCTGAGGGTTTTATCCGGAACTCAGCTTTCTGGGGGACGTCCCTCCCCTGCTCTTGCAGAAGCATCTCCTTTACTTCGTGCTCCCCAGCAGTACTTGCCAGACTGACCTTCCGGAGCCGAGACAGCAGCGCGGGAAGTGCCAGCAGCAGTGTTTGGTCCAGCATTTTCATAAACCTGGGTAGAAGGAAGTTGCCTGGGTGCTTGCGTTTCCATGTCCTCAAGAGGGTGTAGGTAGCTGGACATTGTCTTACAATGACATCCCATCCATTCCAATCTTTTGCAGCTGTAGGTATCACCCCTCTGAGCAACGTGCCATTTATTGTCGTTCTTCCAGCACCTTCAGCTTCTCCCTCTGCCACCATCTGATCTTGAATGTCAGTCTTCTACACCTGCTACTCCTGTAGGTTCCCTTTGGAAAGGCCAGTGTAGTCTATTACGGAAAACATCAAATTATTTTAGGGTCACATTTCACTGGGAAAAACTTAGCAAGTGCGACATTGACTCCCCTTATTGCCATCTAGCTGAAAAGTTTGTCCAGTGCCTCGTTACGGCAGCCTCGCGCTGTGTTTGACTCCTGTGGGAAGTTAGCGTGCGGGGAGATGGCAGGTCCGGGCGTAGGTAAACGGCTGGTTGGATAGTTCAGCACGTCTTTGGCCATAACGTTGTTTTCTTCACTGTAGTCGCAGATGTAATCTGTTGTTAATCTCCCAAGTCTAAACCTGTGACTTCCCAGAGGACCTGGTGCCTTTTGTTGATTTTGATTTGCAGCCTTATTATAGACAAATTAATGTACATGAGTGACAGCACGCCAACAAGAGACGAGAAGAAAATAAGTAATTAACATATATTGGGTATTACTGATTGCTTTTATGATTATCTGGATTTTAAGGTATTAGCTGGAAAAATAACTCATAATCCCTTATTAAAGATAAAAGGCAAGTCATTAAAAGTAGAAGGTTGTTTTCAGTCCTGAGAAGCCCTGGAAATATGTCTTGGCTCTGGCAGCGAACTAACCTTGAAAGCCTGTAATTCCAAGTTACTCAGCTTAGTTGTTCTCCTCGGCAAGGGAATTTCTGAAGTTTCCCATGTGCTGGGAGGTGGAGGGGGATGCGAGACAAAGCGACCCTTGTCATACGAACTGCGTGCTTGGCACCGGCACAGGGTCCTCTGAATATCGGTATGAACTGAGCCCTGCCCAGCTGCCGGGCTGTGAACTTTCGAGAGCGCAGCCTGAGGTCGCTTAACCGCACGGCGCGCTTCTGCTGGGTGGTTCGTAACTTGAACTTCACGTTTCTGCTGGGGGCACGTCTCCTGTACGAAGCTCCCATCGCACCTCGACTCCTCTCTGCCTTCCCAACAGCAGCGCCTGCTCTCCTTGTGGCTGTCCAACTGGTTTGGTGGCCATCTAACTGGTTTGGTGGCCATCTAACTGGTTTGGTGGCCGTTGAACTGCTTTCGCGGCCGTGCGCTAAGCTGAATCTGCGCAACGGGCTGGTCCACGCGCAGACCGCTGATCCCAGCGTGGAAGGGGGAAACCAGTGGCTGAAGCGCGGGGAGCGAAAAAGTGTTGAGAGTTCAGGAAGGCTGGCGTTTCCACAGTTCCACTATTCTTGAACCCACCCGGCATGCGTACGTGTTCCTGGGGTTAGAAGGAAAGCGCCCCTTGCTGAGTTACGATAATTAATGATTTGCAGAAACTTGCCACACACTAAGACTTTCTTAATAATCAGTTATTTTTTTTTTTTTAAAAAAAAAGTACATGCCTTATTTCTCAATAATGAAATCTGAGCAACAGTAAAACTACAGTTTTTAAGTTTAATTCCCATGTTTTAACAGTTCAGTGTTTCAACACATCATGTTTATATACTTCTACTGTACTTCCAAAGAGCAATTTAAAATGCAGTGGGACCAATTAAAAAGAAATAAAGAGAGCATTTAACAGCTCTTAAGGAGATCAGTACTTGTAAAGCAATTTACATTTGAGGAAATCTTGTTTTTAATGGAATACGTTTTGGAAAAGGCTGCTCATTTCTGGTTTGCCCTTTTCATCCCAAGTTGTTTAAAAGATTATTGGTAGTACGTGGCTGATTTGTTCTCTTCCCCCCAGCACCCCCTCCTTGTTGGTTTGGGCTTTTTTTTTTCCTTAAGTTTCCTGAACGCTCCTTAAGGCCAACTGTGCTTCTAGGTGCTCAGTGCTTTTGCAGATGAGGCCCCTTTTTTGTGTTTGGGGTGCGATTTAAAAGGTACAGGTGGAGTTTGACTCCATGTTGAGTTGGTCGAGGTCGATTCCACGAACGCAGAGGAAGCAGTGTTGTTTAGGAGATGGTTTGCTGTTTTCTTCTGGCTGGTCTTGAGGGACAGCATGTGGAGCCAGACGGGTTGTGCTGGGGCAGCCCTTGGTGTTACCAAAGAGTTAGTTAGCATAGAGCGTCCTGGAAAAACGTCGTTTGTGGAGTTAAAATATGTAATAACTCCAGTCAAGATGTATCTGATAAAGGCCGCTTCGGTTCTGAATGAGAATGGCCATGCAAGAAATGTCTGTGTTTTCTCTAATGCATTTGGAACCCAAGCCTCCAGTCAGTTTGGTTTAATTGCTCCTGGTGTCTCCGTTTAGCCTGCTTGGGTACCTCTGTGCAGCACCCAGAGTTATTTGGGTGTGGACTCTTGAATGAAATGTTTTGGGCTGCCACATGGTGACTAATAGCTCTGTCTTACTAAAAGCCAACGAAGTTGGAGTTGGGGCACTTGGTGAGAAGCAGCCTTGGGAACGCTTTGCATGGAAAAGACAGCACATAAAGTTTTCAAGTTGGATGCGTTTTTTTGCAAATGCTTCTAATATAGAGAGTTGGCTTTTTGTTACTTGAGTTTCTGAGCTAAACTTCCAGACCATGATCCCAAGCAGATCATTAAAACCAGCATGGGGTTTCCAGTCTCTCTTCATTACTAAAAGTGTTCTGAAAACCTGGCAAAGCGCTCATGTTTGGGCAGCAGATGTGATGGCTGGAGTGGAGATTAGCTATATGTGGAGTTCACTAATGAAGTAGAATAAATTAGGTTGGAAGGCTCCTATGGCGGTCATCTGGTCCAAACTTCTGCTCAAAGCAGGGCTGACTTGGTAATTAAGTTATTAATGTTGGTTTCTAAGTTATGATATCATGTCCAAAGCACTCTTCTGTTAGATAGGAGTGCAGGTGGAATAGAGCCCCGAGGAGGCACATTGGATTTTTTTTTTCCCCCCATATCATTGTGATCTCTTTGGATGCATCTGGGCTGACAGTGCTCAGAGCAGCAAATACTTAGAAGTCCTCGGACTCCCTTTTAGCACATGTAGTATGAAAGTATTTGTGCCACAGGATGGTACTGAGATGTGGCCTGGGTGCGCTCTAATCAAGAAACTGGGAAATGTGGGTGCTTGATTTTGGTTGCCTAGGGGTGGCCCAGGGAAACATCTCCCTGGATCCTCCTTGCATTCCTTCTTCCATCCATTTTGTCTCAAGTGTGTTTAAAAACGTTAATTTTCCCTGCTATGTCCTTCATGCCCAGCACAAGAAATTGCATCTTCTCTTCTCTCCTCTGGTTTCCTTGTTACCTCACATCCACACGCTGTAAGCAGTGGAGTCAGTAAATGAGTTCTCTTGTATCCTCTTTCTCATAGGCAGAACAAAGGAGACAACGTGATCCTGTAAAATAACCATTCACTCGTGACTTTGGGCCTAAGCATGGGGTTGGCCATTAGGAAGGTCAACGCTTATGCCAAAAGCACCCCCATGCATTTTGCTAATTACAAGCAGCCATTCTGCTCAGTCCAAGCCATCCTCAAACTGACCTCCTACTTGTTTTTTCTTCCCAACTGTCTAATAATTAACAAGCTACTTAATGCACGACAAAAGACCAATTAACCCTAAAGCATTTAGTGAACTACATGTAAATTAGTTGTAAAATGTTGCTGTAAACATTAAATGTTAGGCAATTACATAAACCAATAATTGCTAAAGTTGCATTTAGGAGCTTAAAAGAAAGAAAAAAAAAATCTGCTTAAGCAGCGCTTTGGTTTGAGAACTCTGCTAATGGTTTTGTTTTTAACTACAGCAACCCCGGACTGCGTAGGTCTGAACAGGCTGTGGCAGCTCAGCTTTGCGGTGTTTTTTAGTAGTGGAAGAAAAATAAAGGCATGCCAACCTTGTGCACTTTTGGAAACGGCAACGTGGTTGAACAGTGGTAGAAAACCTCCAAAGGGCAGTACCTTCTCTAGAGTCTAGAAAGAAATGGAAATCAGATAAAATAATGTCTGTCTTTCTGCTGCGGTAGGTGGTATCCTGTGGTGAAGTGTGTTAACTTAGTTGGGTACCAATTCCTGGTAATTTCATGGATTGATGGTTATTTTCTTTGCTTTCAGGCTGTACGAAATGTTGCAGACCTCGCTAAAACTTCAGGGCTGGACAGGGTCTTGTGAGGTGTGAGCGTAAGGGGTCTTGGCTGCTTGTGGCCGAGTTCACCTCTGTCTCGTCTTCCTCTTTCTGCAGACACCTTCATCTCCCAGCTGCCTCTCATGTGAGCTTTTGAAAACTGTTAAGTGTCTTTCCACCCACCTATGCGGGGAAGTTTCACACGAAGATGCTGGTTTGCTTCTCTGCGAAATCTTTAATCCTCTTAATTGGCTGTCTCACTCCGAGGTGGTCCAGTTCACCCACCAGTTCTCAAGCCCCTGCTGCTAATGTTCTTAAAGAATTCATTTTCCTTTTATGCCTTGTATACTTATTCTCCAGTTTTTGGTTGAATCTTCCTTATGTTTTGTGTTTGCTAGTTTTGCTTTGACCTAGGCTCGTGTTGGACTAAGATGTTTTTAAAAGGTGCAGTGAAGTGGGGCTTTGCCTCCTTCTTCTGTGTACTTGTGCTTCCTTACCACTTTTGAGCGTCTCTTGCTTCGGTAGAAGTACATCTCTGTGTGACTCGCTTTGCATTCCATAAGTAGTCTCCAAATATATCTCTAGATAGCAAATTTCTCATTTTTTCATAGAAAAAAAGTTAGGTTTGTTTGAACTAGCTTTCTTCCTTCCTCAGTTTTGGCAGTGTCTGCTTCCTGAGTATATTGACCTTAATAACAGTACAGTCACTTACTGAAAGCTGGCCTACGCTTAGTTTTACTGTATAAATACATTGGGTAATGGTCTCTTGGTTTTGGGGGTTTTTTTGCACACAATTTTATTAGTATAGATCCTAGGTGTATTAATTTCCCAAAAGTGGACATATTTTGTACTTACATTTGGTTGATTGAATTACAGAAATTTGCTTAAAGCAGTAAAACTGCCTTCCAGTACAGGTGAGTCGTTAGCAAATCCACTGAAACTATTGCCTTGCCTGAGTCAATTTTCCTTCTGGTACTTTGGAGTCTGATGAGAATAGCTCTTTCCTTTTCTGCACAGTAGGCGCCAAGGTTAACCACAAAACCTGGCCAGATGACGTGCAGCCAAGGAAGGGCATACATTGCTAGGCTGACATCGCTTTTCATGAACATTTCATTGGCCTTCTCTTGATTATTTTTAATTTATTTTTGTTTTTTTCACAAACTTCTTCTTCCTCAACTTGTTTTCCTTTCTCCAACATTTGTTTTTGCTGTTGACATTTGCTAAAATGCCTGCTGTGTGGTACCCTGGCAGTTTCCCTGCCTTCCTCTGACTAATGAGAGATCCTCTGCCATTTGGGAGCTTATATAAAATGGCTCAAAACATGGACCTAGGTGCACCTCTTGTCAGCAGCTGATCTAACTGTGCAACCTTTCAAGTTCGTTGGGTGAGGAATCCCGAGCAGTGGAGTTTTTCTCATATGGAGGGGTGGGTTTGCAGGCCTTGGGCTGTCTGGGTTCTGCTTCAGAGTGGTGGGGCACACCTGAAGGTGCAGCCCTTTGTGCAGACCGTGTCCGTGAACCAGCGAGCCCGGCTCATTCTGGCATGATCATGTTCTGTGGAGGTTTAGTGCTCCTGTAGGAGGTGGGGGGGTGAGCCCGTGAAGCCTAAGAGTAGAAAGGAGGCAGAAGCTTGAACTCTACTTGCCGTCGCAAGGGGAAACCGGTGAAGAGCGAGAGCTGCAGAAATGTCACCAGGCTTTTGAGAACAAGTTGAATCAGGAGTTTTCTTTCTGGGAAGTGAGTTGGAAGGAGTGTGCTGCTGGCAGCCTGGAGCCACTCCGAGCCTGCAGTTAATGGTGGTTAATTTTTAAAGGCAGGAACGAAACCAGTTATTGTGTCTGTATCTCAACAGGGTCTTTCTGCTACTGAAATACAATTGCAATAGCTCTTTTCTGAATTGTTTTGACTGAGAAAGAAAAAGACAATGCCCTCGGAGAAGTGATTTATCCACGAAAAGCTTTGCTTTGCCACGCTGCTCACAGACGGTGACGATTTCATTGGGATGATCATAACATGTCCAGGGATGCCAAGTGAGGGAAGTGTTGAGGATGGGCTTTTACCAGGATTTAAACTACGGAATAAATGCAGTCACCCAAGCGTAGGTCTGAAGAGATGGATCTACTTGATCGAACTTGCTTTGCTGCAGCAGGGAGGTATGAGGAAAACCAACATCCAAAGATGAAACTAACTGGTTTTGTAACCACTCTGTCAGGCCAAATCCTGCTGCTCCCCAAATCAATGAAAGCATTGTCTGAATTCTCACGCTGGCTTTGCAGCTTTTTAGATAAGTGGCTGTTAACCTTTAAGAGCCAAAAGGGTGTTTTGTCACTGAATGAAGCTTTTCAGAAGGTGATGGGGGAAAAAAAGAAAAGCTGAGCCTTTTCAAAGCATCTCAAAGGAGGTTGGCACCTTACTCCGGCTGATATTCAAGATGAGGTGGCCTCCTAAGCTCCGAATGGATTTAGGCTTCCAAACTCACACCTAGATGCTTGTAGTGTGGAGATGTGCATTTATCAGAACGGCCAACGCGTATCCCTCGTCTCCGTCGCGGGGAGAAAGGAGTGCCTTCCGCATCCACTAGCAGCTCGGTTCTAGTTATATCATTACCAGACACCTCTTCGGGTTTATTCGTGTCTTCATTTTCCCTCTGTCGACCACTGCAGTGCCCCGTTGCTGCGCTTTATTCAACCCAAGGCGGAGAGCTGCATTCATTGCTGTTCAAAACGATGCCTAGTAACGAACATCGCCTTTGATAATTTTACACTCGGCAGTGGAAAGAAGGCTGCGTTGTGGATGCTGGAGAAGTATTTGTCAGCCTTGGAAATGAGATTCACCTTGGAAGGGCTTCCCTTGTTAGTTGTTCTGCCAGGTTTGCGGTAGCCAGCTCGGGTCTCGGACCCCGGCACTTCATCCTGCCGCTTACGCCTGTGCCCGGTGAAACCACGCAGATGGGACCCAGCCATCGATACCCATTTCGTGAATAACGGTCCTGTGCACAAGGCAATGGAAAAATCAGACCTGATTTCTTTTGCTCTCCCTCTTTCCTCCCCCCCAGCGGTAATTTGTGGCTGATGGGAGCCTGTGGCATCTCTCTCCTACATGGTGTTTGAAGCGGGGCAGGCGATCGTGAAGAAATAACAACCTGCAGAACCCTCTCAGTGCGTGTGTGTTGCTCTCCTATGCCAGTGGGTCTCCTGCAACGATTGTAAGGAATAATAATGCGCTTTTCTCTGTGTGCCTGAAGTGGACAAGGTATTTGGTGACATTTAAAGCAGAGGGGGCAGAATGAAAAGAGTTGAAAGCAAAAAGTGTTGGATGCCAGAGACATTCAGTACTCCTTGAAATACTGCCTGGCAACAGAGATGGGCTCCGTTTCAGCCGGAGACACTGGCTGAAAAGCACATGGGACAAAGAACTCGGCACCCACTGAAGCTGCAGGAATAAAAAATGAATATCCTCGCACGCTTGCCCTTGGCTTCCCTCCTCTGCGGATCGGTTCTGTTCTGTCGAGCCCCCACTGAAGAAGACTTCTAGAAGTGCTGAAATGGCCAGAGCTGATGTGGAGATTGATTGAACGGGACAAATAGACAATGATGAAACCCTGCTTGTGAGAAGAGCTTAATAGGCATAAAATGGTCTATTGCAGCCGGAGGGCTGGTTTTAAAGTGCAGAGAGGGAAGGGAAGTTTCTTCTTGTCGCTGCACGGAAGCTTAAATTCAGCAAAAGAGCCCAGAGTTGTCATAGCTGTGTCCTTAAAAATGTCACTGTACTCACACCATTACCTAAAAAAGGGGACACAGGTAAATAAATGATCAGTGGTCAACTGCATTAATAGTTTGGCAGGAGGACTTGTAGCTGATGTGAGGAAATGACAATAGTTATTCAGGGACTGCATCACATCAAAACAGCTTTAAAATTGTCTTTGAGGGAGCTGCGTTACAGTGTTGGAAAAGAAAATGGTATCATTTTTGGCTCACCAGAGGAACAGTTTTGTCTTGTGCTAGCTTATGTTGAGCAGTTGCTTTGTGCCCACGCTGTGCTGTTGGTGCCGGTGGAAGTACGGGGAGGAGGTTGTGCATGATCACTGATGTGATTAAGGTGTTTTAGGTATTAGAATAGGACCCCAGCAGGATTCCAGAGAGGTAAACAGCACACGTCTCTGCAAGAGACGTGGAAGTCATACTGCTTTAAAAAGGAAAGCAGAGAAAAGCCAAAGAAAAGGAAAAAAGCTGAGAATTAGGGAGCGATTTTTGAACTTTGTTATGTATGGCAGCCACTGTGGTGCTAAATGGTTTAACTGGAGACTTGACTTATTCAAGTCCAAGGGAGGTGTGATGCCAGACAGCGTCCCGTATCTGTGTGACAGTGGGAAATGTCACAAAGCTCAGAAAAAAGCCAGGCTTTCTCTAGATGCTGCTTTTTCTTTATTAAAGTCTTTTTGGCAGCTGCTCAGTAATAGCTCCTTAGAAATGTGCTGTTGTAGCACTTTCACACAACTTGAAGTAAGATGGCTGACCTCCAGGACGGGTCAAAAAATACCGTTGTTATCCATATTTTGTAATGAATTGCTTGTTGCGTGGTTTATATCATGCCAGGGCTTATAAACAATATGGTTTGTTACAGGGTACAGGCTATGGCACAGAAGCATGGGCTAGTTGTTTAGTAAAACGACGTGTCAGAGGCATCACTGCCTTTGATGTAGTTAAAAATGGCACTCTGTGAATCTAGAAAAATTTAAGGAAGTGATAGAGAAAATTTCCTGGATTTCTAGCAGTTTGGAAGCTAGTCCCTGCCGATTAGCATCGAGCTGCAGCATACTCACAGAGAATTGCGTGGTCCATGTACACCCGATTCCGCAGCCTTGAAATCAGTGGAACCTTGCACTGGTCTGAGCAGGCAGAGACTCGCGTTGTCACTATATTAAATATTCAGTCTGGCTCGACTTGCTAATTGTGTATCTGTGGGAGGCTATCAATAATGCTAATATCATTTGGAATATCCAGCTGCCTTTGCTCCTGACGTGTTATGTAGATATTATTGCTATTGTCTGCAGCTGAAAAAAACAGACAGTTTTTGAAGACAGTGATTGACAGTTTCTCTCGAGTGGAACAGTGTTGGGAAAAGTTCATAATTAGACCGGAGCTGCAGCATGCAGTGGTCTCTCTATCGTAACTGTGTGGCTGGAATTAGCAGTCTGTCTTCTTTCCTAGACAGTGCTTGTTATGTTAAGGCTGACCGACTTTTTCATTAGAGGATGCTGGCTTTGTTTAAAAGGTTGCCAGACCGACTGCCCACATCGTGCACCTTGTCCGTGTGAGCTGTCTGCTATAGATGAGTTGATTTGGGACGTTTTTGGAAGAAGGGTCTTTTTTCTGTCCCTGATTCTCCAAGGAATGTTTTGATAAAATATCTGTAGACAAACCTTTCGAACATAATCTCAACAGCACTGAAGACAAAGGGAGCTGAGAATGCGCAGCAAATCGTTACGTAAAAGCTGCCATTCTTCTGGCACTTGAGAGAATATGTTATTAGTAAGCATTTGTCTAATACTGAAGATTTTTTGCAGATCAAAGACTTAATATATGCCACATGCTGCAGAGGAGCTTACAGTAGAACGTGTACAATCCTGCAGTACAATAGTCCAGCAAAAAATGGGTTATTCAGGAGACAGTCAATGCTATTCATTATGTGCTGGAAAGGGTCATGATCAAGGGATGGGGGATATGTGCTTCAGGATGGATCCAGCAGCTTGAATAGCATTCTCTGCTTTTGCACCCCAGAGTCATGAAAGAAACGGCCCAGGATGGGATCTGGGGAGCGTGGTGAGTGTTCCCCGCAAGCTGCCAAGTTCAGCCTGTGGACAAGCCTAATATGCCTGACAACCAGCCAGCATCAAGTGCAGGGTCAAAAAACAATCGTTTTTCTCTGTAAGAAAAGAAACAAAATAAGGAAGAGGAAAAAAAAAAAAAAAAGAAAAGAAATTCTCAAATTCTCCTGCTTGCTTAGAGTGGTTAGCTGGAGAGCTGATCATCCAGAGGTGGGTTCTGCAAGACCCTGGGAAAGGCCCGATGGGCGGTCACTGAGCAGCGCTTTCAGGTGCAAGCATTTCTCTGAAGCAGATGTCACCTGTAAAGCTTGGTGCAGTTGACATCTTCGGTGGCGCTCAAGGAGGCTTTCACTTGGTAGAGCACTTGGGGAATTAGGAAATCAGTTCTCACCTGGCTTGTTCTGCAGAAATTGGTATTACCTAATTGGACCGTTATCTCTTCCATAATGAGAATAACAGTTCTTACCCGTGAAGGTGCAAGAATGGCACGGAGGGTCTACGCGCCATGCTCTAACGGGAGCAGTGCTCCAGAAATGCTGAACAGTATTGCTAGTAAACTGAGAGCGCGTCCTTTGCGTTACCCTGTGGCCTCGGCTTAGTGTGTCAGGTGCCGGACACGAAGCGGTGAAGACGTCCAAGGCAATGACTTTTAGTGACTCCTGGTTTTAGGTGTGCCTCCGTTTGGGTTAGTCTTTCAAGGAAGCTGGTAAAACCGTGAGACATAAAAGCCTTCCCTGCTTGCTTTTAGATGGTGCTCTTCAGTCTCATCTCACATTCTCGCTGTCAGATCTCACCCTGGTCTTGATTCAGAAGCTTTCCTCCACAATTTTTGCCAAACTGAGTAACTCGACTAGCTCTTGCCTATATTAATCAAGCCAGGTAGATGCAGAGCAAGAATCTCACTGCAAAATCAAGATAGCGTGAATTCTGGCCTTATCAGGGATGCGTAATCAGCACTGGTCCACGTTACTGCTGCTTCTGATGACACCCTGTTGTGAAAGGGGATCAGGGGGAGATAGTAAGTGTCCACAGTCTGCCCGGCGGCTGGAAGCCATATGAAGAGAGAATGAAAATTAAAGTGAGTTGCAATTTTTTTTTCCTAGTCTCCTGTTCTTAGGAGCAGTTTTGCACCGTCTGTAGCCTGCAGAGCTCTGTGCTTGTGTTTCACCGTTTGTGATCTGCAAGGCATGAAGGTTAGATAGAGGAGGGGTTGTTGCTATCAGGGGGATTAGAATAGTAAAACTGCCTGGTTTGCTGCTCTCTTTGCTAATACTCACTGGAGCATGGGGTTTTGCCATCAGTTATCCTTCGCCAAAACTTACCCCCACACATAGTGCCTTGAATTGCATCTAAAAACCCTCGAGCTCTGGGGCTTGTCTATGCAAGAGCAGCCAGTAAAATAAATGGCAATTGATCAAAGGTATAAATCATAAGGGAAATTATTAAACTGCATAAGGTCTTGTGTCAACATTAACACGCAATTAAAATTGGTTTGGGTAATGGATTAATTTTGGAAATGAAGCCAGCTAAACTAGAAAGAAAATGACTTTAAATCTGATAAAAGTGTCTGCACAGGTGTTTCGCTTAACTAGCTTGCTCTGACTTCAGATGGATTTGAATTGAGTTTTGGCTGAGTGAGGGCAACCCCAGAAATAAGCGGGAGTATAATCATGTCATAATATTTTAATAAGTGTATTTGGAAAGCACGTTTGACAAGTGGCCTTCCTTTACACCAGGTCTCTTGTGGATTTTTGTAGCTGCCGATGTACTTCACAGTAACAGAGAACTTCGCGTTAGGTGGTCTCTTTGGCCTTGAATGGAGGAAGCAGTTGGCTGAGGTGCAGGTCACTCTAAAGGAGGAAAGCAGTGTTGGTTGATGGGAGAAGAGGCTGCGTTACTTGGATATCAACACAAATGAGTCTCTCCCGTCCACCCCATCCCAAGGCGGCATCGTACGCCTGGAGAGCCAGGCCATAACCATCTTCCACCTCCGACAAGTGAGGCACTTGTAAGTTGGCACTGAAGCAGGAGGTGACTTGAGGATACTTGCCGAGACCACGAAGCCCCCCGGCGTTTCCGTGCACGGCAGGGAGCACCGCAGACACGGCGCCCGCTCTTCCACCGTGCCGGGCAGCGAGGGAGGGCTGCCACCAGAGCCAGCAGTTGCTGGAGTGGGACTGACGTCGGGCTGGGAAGTTCATCTGTGGCTGATTTGAGGTTGTCATGCTAGAATGTGTCTCTCTCTATTTCTGAGCTCCCTGAGATTTCTCTCTGTTGATGGAGATTGATTTTGCCTTTGGGAACCCGAGGGTATAAATTGTACTTGTAATTGGCCTGAACTGAACTAGGAGAAACTGCTGATGTGTTCATTCTCTTCTGCAAGTGATGTATTTTATAAGCCGCCTCATGGACCGCTTGTGACTGAACGCAAGAGCAGGAAAGGGAGAAGGGGGAGGTAAGAGGTGTCGCTTACGGATGGCAATAGCTCTGTTTAGGTGCTGCATCGGAGCATTTTACCATCTGCAATTAATGCCTTCGTTCCTCTCCCATTCAGGGGAAAAATATAATCCTAGCCATCTAATCATCTCGGGATTAGCATTTTCTCTGCTGCGTTTGTCTGTTGATGGTCAGGTTGTTTCTTGAACGCGATAGCAAGGAAAATAATAATAAAAAGACTTGGCAGCAGAGGCAGCTGATCCTGTCGTTAATGGTGCTGGTTCCAGCAGCTCCCAAACTGGACGGATTGGGTAGAAGCGAAGGTGATGGTCAAGGCTGGGGCAGGCTGGTGGGGTTGGTGCTCAAAGGTCGGGCAGGGGGAGGTCTGCAGAGTTCTCCCCCCAGGTTAATTGCTCTCCAGTTCTTAAGCCTGATACTCAGCTGTCCGCCCCGTGCTGAGCACACAGTGTTCGCTCCGGAGATTAAGATGAAAATATGTTCTCCTTGCTAAAGAGAGCACATAAACAACCCATAAACGGCCCATTAACCTACAAAATCGCAATAAAGAACATGTGGTAAAGCAAGCCATAGGAGACCTGTGACCCAGCAAATTCCTTAATTGGATTTTGAACCTTATCATCTGTGCTAAATGCAGCTAATAGGAAATGAGCAAAAACAAAAGAAAGAAGAAAAGAAAGACGAGGTGACGTATGATGCCTGTCCAGGTTTGGTGGGAGCGTTTCTGTAATTCCTCTCCCGATGCAGGTCAGGGAGCAAAATGTTGTGGGTGGTTGTGGAATGTAATAAAACCACTTCAGAATGACTGAAAAGAGATAATTTTCCCATCAGCTGCAACCGATGCCTTCAGCAGCTCTAGAAGCTCTGCAGTCACTTCTCTTACAGGCTGTTCCGTGCATCAACCGCTTGCTGTGCTCCACGTTGCTTTTTGAAGCGATAGGATGTAAATTTACTTCATTGCTTTTCTAGCTGTGATATTCAAGTTCTGTTCAGAATATGAAAGTATATTGAGAGTCATTAGCGCAGATGGAGAGGGAAGATGATGGATACGCATGTATCGGGTACTCTGCCAGCAGGTCTTGCTCTTCATCTGGAGGATGACAGCAGGGTTCAGACGCCATCAGCCACGAGCTATAGTTGTCCAGCTTAAATTCCTCAGGTCGTTTCCAGCGCTGTGAAACCACCGAACGGCTGGAGAGCGGCAGCCGCTTGATGGTGATGTTCTTCAGCTAAATCCAAACCAGTTGAGGGAAGATGAGAAAGTAGATCGTGGAAGTCTGCGGGCTCATGCAGTAAGCTGTTTTATGTTCTTTTGGCCAGGCATCATCTTTAAATTCTCTGTCTTTAAAGGCCGTAGCTGAATCTTTGGCCTCTCTTTGGATAGGTATTTTTTTTCCTTATGAGCACCTAGAGAGAGATCTCGGCCCTGAAGCCGGTGCGAGAACGCGAGAAAGGGAACCCTGCCTCCTGATGCTCGGGTGCCTTGGTTTCAGCACAGCCCTCCGGCACCAGCAGTTGACTGGGGCTGACTGTATAAAGATGAGCTCAAGTGTTACGCCTAATTGCGTTTTTAGAATAGGATAATCTTAATTATTTATACTAGTGTTTGTTTTAAACATGGTTTAGGTGCACATTTTTAGTCCAAATAGCTTTCATAATTGCAAGGGCAATTTTCATGCATAAGGTTATGTGTTTGCAGATGTATTTTGGAACTGTTCTCCAAAGTGCATCTGTTACATCCAAGTCAAGTAATCGAATACTCATTATGCACCTCACAGATTCTGAGAAATATATCTGAAAAAAAAAAAAGATCAATTCTGCGGCAAGTAGTGGTTATGTAAGAGCACCAATTACCAAGAGGGTTAATGTGTATTTTGCTATAACTGCATGTCCATAAAATCAGTTTAGCAATATTTTTCTCTCCTGTTAGGAGCGTATCAAAGGAAGGCTTTTGTTTTTGTGGGAAGTGATGGATTTTCGCAGAGGAAGGACTGACGGGAAGCGCGACAGCCTTTGTGTTGCCAGTCTGGGAGTTTCACTGAAGGATGGGCGACGTGTGGCTTACGTGATGTAGAGGCAGGGGCACAGACCCGTCGGTCTGGGCTGGAAGGCTGCTGTAGCACGTGTTCTGAGACAGTCGTGGCTCGGGTAACTGTGACGATGAAACGGTACCCTTGAAACGGCGAGCTTGGGAAAGGAGCGGTGATACGCAGTCACCGGGACGTACGGGCGGTTGATTATTCGTGTTGGGGACTGGCAAGGGCTGTGCTGCACAGAGCTACGGGGAAGAGGCGTAGGGGCCGCATCTCAGGGAGGTGAAGATGGCGGGGGGTAGCAGGTGGGGATTTCTGGAAGCAGGTATAGACCGGCACCAGTTTGTGGTGCCTCAGCGGGCTGTGTTTGTGTAACGTTGGAAAACACAGATTGGTGCACTGGGCTGGCAGGCAGAGAGGCTGAACTGTTACACGCCGTACTCGGGGATGGTCAGGGCTTTTATAGATTTTTCTTAACGAGACTGTGTTTCTGTGATGAAAGGCAATGCTGCTGAGGACTTCACGGCAGGAGAAAGGAGGAGCGTGTAAATGTCCCTGCTCCCGTGTAAGTGGGAGAAGGAAATGGCTTTCCGGCCCGTTTAGCAGGACACGCGGTACTCTGAAGACCTCTACAGAGGTTGCCTTCTCTGGTGCTGGGCTGGGATGTTAAAGAGGGGACCCGTGGCTCCTCTATAAACATCTAAAGCCAAAAGACTGGTGGGTGCTAGGGTGCCCGACAGCCTGTGCTCTCGATAGCGTCCTGGCCCAAGTGCCGCAGGGGTTTCCAGGTGCGTGACTCTGTGGTACTGTCCCTCCTGCCTGAGTTGCAGAGCCAGCGTGGGGCAGTGTACTTGGATGCCAGGGAATTGCAAGGGCATTTATGACTGCAAATGTGCTTTCAATAGAAATGAAATCTGGTTCATGTCACGAAAGCATCATCACCCTGATTGATGAAGAAATGAATTTGCATCAACTTTTGCTGAGTAATTTAATAAGATATGACAGTTTCTTTTAAAAAAAAAAAAAAAAAAAGGAGGAAAGGGCATGTTTCTTACTGGTTCCTTTTTTTGCATTACAAATTGAGACTTTGTTTACCCTGGAAAAATCAATGGTGATTGGACACCTGGTGTAATTAATTATTTTGCAACAGACAGACAGCTGATCTTTTGAAAAGAAAGGAGTCTTTAGCAGAACCGTTCAAAGTTCATAGTCTGCTGTTTAACTCTAATGCTAATAAACATGCAGCAGAAAGGAAGTCTGTCTTAAAATTTCACATGATCACACCTTCGTTTTAAGGTGATACAATCAGAAAAAAACCGTAGACCCCAAGAAGTCCTCCAGCAAGGTGACTCTTGTAGCATGAGCTCCAGTTGCCTTTGGGAGATGCCCTTAGGTCTTGGGATGTGGACAGTGATGGTCTCGGGTTTTAATTTTGAGTCACGTCTGTTTCTTAACCAGGAAGGGATTTCTGCTAATTTTTCTTGAGCTAATAATGCAAATGAACTTTGCTTGCGCTATCAAAGGAGCATGTGTTGAACACAGTTGCTTTTGCCTAAATGGGCAGTCTTTTCCCAATGGGAACAGTTGTTTTTTTTCAGTGCATTGGTGCCTGACTAAATGCGTTGGGTCGCATTCTTCATGTATAGAAGAGACAACCTTTCTGTTAAATATTCCTGTGTTTTCCGCAGTAGGTCTGGGGAGGTTACAGCCTGCCTTGCAGGCCAATGGGAGCCCGAGCCTTGTTGGCAGGGAGGGGAAGGCCAGCTATGGGATGCTGTCACAGCAAGCCCCAAAATAGTTTGGCTGAAACTGGTTTTACGTCATATAAAAAAGGGGGCGAAGGATCTCAGCTGATCAGAGTACGAAAGGTCCTTGGGCACGCACCATAGAGCATATTGGTTTTGAGCTCGATAGCGCTTTTTTTACAAGGGCTGCAAATTGCTGTAACATAGTTAAGGACTGTAGGAAGAGGCAAGTTTTCCTGAACTTTACTCCCAGCTTGAACTTTTAAGAAGTTAAGTGAGAGGCAAGGAAGGGGAGAGAGGGAGATAGACGTACCCTGGCTCACGCCCCTCCGTCTGCAGCGACTAGGATGTCAAATGGAAAAGACAGCATGGACAAACAGCTGAATGGCTTTGGGGAGAAGGGGAAGGAGAGGAGCCGCACGTCCCTGGTCATCTCTCAGGCCGTTAACCGCAGTATTTTCACCTCTGCAGTCTCCCCCGCTGCCGAACGCATCCGCTTCATCCTCGGAGAGGAAGATGACAGCCCGGCACCCCCGCAGCTCTTCACGGAGCTGGATGAACTTCTGGCCGTCGACGGACAAGAGATGGAATGGAAGGAGACTGCAAGGTGGGTTGGTTTTCCTTTACCCCGAAAGGGAAGGGCAGCTAGCTGCACAGGACCCCCACGAGAAATTCCTTCGTAACATTTGATTGGGCTAATATCTGTGCTACAGGATAGCTTGGGGAGTCCACAGAAAGGAGTCTGTATCGTTCAAATTACCTTTCTTTGATAAATGAGAGAACTCGAGGATTTGTTTCAATACTCCTTTAAAACGAAAACTAGGGAAAAAAATTATTGAATAGTTTGCCTATGGAGAGCCAACAGATATATGGGCTTATTAGTGCTTTGCAAAGAATGACCGTGTCATGGCCGGAGTTGTCAGAAATCGGTGCCTGAATAAAGCTTCTGCAGGCGTGCCAAAACTATGTCAGTTTTATTGCCCAGAAGTAGATTTGAGCTTGACCCCACCATGCAGCCCAAGTTGGGAAATTTTGACTGTGTCCCCTTCCTGGCGAGTTACTGAAGAAGTTCATTTTAAATAGGCAAAAAACCCATAAGGTTTTCTCTGTTGAGGAAATTACTCAAGGCATGTGTTAAATGCTGGATTGGGTTGTCCGCTTTATGTTTCTTGCTTAGGTTCTCTGCTGTTTCTTTGATGCTGCTGTTTGTTTGGTCAAAAAAACATGCCGAAACCGCGGTCAAAAAAACATGCCCAAAAAATGGTATATTATTTTGATCTGGTTGACACAAGTTACATAGAGTTTATTTCTGAACACCACCCAAAGAGCTGTTGAATTGGATGAGTGATCTAAAGGCTACTGTTTAGCCTCTAGCCTTATAAAGTTTTGATTTTTTAATACAGTGAAAATATTTTTCTTGGGTTTGCCTGAAAAGGTAGCCACCTAATTGCAGTCTGGTTGCTGTGAAGGCCTGAAACGTTTCACTAGAAAGAGGTGCCCACCCAGCTGGAGAGCAGTCTGGGGCTCTACCTTCCCTATTCCCAATCCTCCTCGCTTAACTTGGGGCTTTTCGTTTTCCTTTATTGTGGCTGAACTAAGCTCTTTCCCCACCTTCCAGTCTTTAGGACACCTGCTGTGTTCGTAGTTAGCCCATGTTGTTTGGTTACCTTAATCTTCTTTACCTGCCATTTAATGATCCGCTCCAGCACCTACCCCTTTACCCCCTTATCTTTCTTTAGCTTTACTTCTTGGTCACTTGGAAAACCTATTTAAAGACTTTTCACCTTTTACTCTTTAACTTCTTACTTGGTGCTCATCCTTTTCTCCCTTTATTGCTTTTCTTCCCTCTTATCATTAGTTCAGTACTTGCATTTTGTCATCTGTACCGCCCAGCTCTGCTTTTTACAGCAAATTATGCTTTCCTCTGTCCGTGCATAAGTCTTTGGGAGGGGTTTTAATGGCAGTTTCTTAAAGCTTTTTCACGATTCAGATCTTAGCCTGGTATTTCTTACCGAGCAGTCTCTTGTATGAATATTGGGAATCTCTGTTTTCCCTAAGGCCACAGGTGTCGGCCGCCAGAAGAAGGATGCCCTGTGTCCTGCATGACAGATCACAAGGCGTTTCTATTTCTTGAGGGGCGTTTGTCAGGAGCCCTGCGCTCTTACGCTCGGCGGACCTTACGGTGGGATATGCCCGCATTCTTCGTTCTGTCAGATGGCTGGAGAGAGAAAGAGAGGTTTTCTTCTTTGGCAAATGATTTCTGGTTTTAGGTGTTTTCACACATCTTTGGCAGAAGTGCTCGATGGAGCTGTATATAGGATTCTCTCCCTTCAAAGATACATGTATACATTACATGCTTTAAGCACCCTGTTGAGGCACTGTGTCGTTCCTGAACTTGGCCCACGCTCCTGACTTGCACGCTATTTTTTTGATAGTGATCTGGCAAAGTGTATGATTGTTCAGGATGTTTCAGTTTCTTCCTGAAATGACTTAATCTTGCATGACAAAACTTGCTGTAAGCTACGGAGCAGCTCCTACTGCAGGACATACCGGCTAGAGCTGGCTAGCTCTGCGCTTCAGTGGGCAGAAGAGCTGCCAGCTATACAACTCGCTGCGCCTCTTTGGTCGAAGACTTGACAGAACGTGGAAGCCATCAGGGAAGAGTGTTTGTATAAAAAGCATTTAGCAAATGATGCCATCCCTTCCAGAGCTGTTCTGGTCAATAGAAAAATAACTGGTACATGTCACGGAAAATTTCTAGCAAGAACCTTAAAGCTACTGATGAAAAGATGTTTCCAGAAGGGATCCTTGAGTTGCCCGTCCTGGTTCTTGATTCATGTGGGTTCAGCTGTCTGTGTTGCAACCCTGGTATAAATGGGTTATAGCGTCCCCTTGCGCATGGTGACATTTCTGACAGTAGGTAAGATCAGCCCGTGACCAGGCCTTGAGGATGTCGTATTCCTTTGCACGGCCCTCTTGGCACATCATGGTGTTGGGCCCTGGTTCACGATAAAGGGCCATTTTGGAAAAATGTCTTTAGTGCACGTAGGGTTTCACAACAAAGCCCTCTAAAGGCATTAGAAATAGAGCAGTAAAAGGGAAGGTTTATTGCTGTTAAACGGTAACCTGAAGATTTGGGTCACTGGGTGCTCCTTGTTCATTTTGTTGGTGCTCGTAATCAATTTACCTGGTGCGGATGGACAAGTTCTTGCACCAACATGTGAAAGTTTGCGTTTCAGCGGTAGTTACAGGATACAGAGCAAATTAGGAAAAGGAAAAGACCTGAAGCAGCTGGAGGCCACCAGCCTATTTTGAGGCTCAGTACGGTACATTTGGGGACCAGGATGTGTCCACCACCGTGTGGGGTTTGTCATTCTGCAAGGCAGGGAGGTGTTAGAAAGGTCATGAGATGACAGAGAAAAGAAATCAAAGGACCATGGGACGGTGGATAGAGTTTTTTTTAATCTTCTATTGTGGTCTTTTCTATTATGTAAGTTCTGTCAGGCAGTATATTTATGGCCTTCACCCTTTTACACGTTATAATATTAACATGTCTTTTACACAATCCTTTTTGAAGCTCTAAATATAGAAAAAGTGATGGCTCCTGCACCTTGGTTAGCTGAGATGCTAGCTGTCTCCACAGTATGCGTACACGGACCAGACCGTCGGCTCCCAGACATGCGTTTGAGTGCAGGGTGTTATTCTGGAGCCAACCGAGTGCGCTGGTAGCAGATGTTTCTCGCAAGGCTCGGCCCTTTGGAGCCAACGTTGCTGATAGGTGCCTGAATGCAGAAGTCCCCAGTGCCAGGAGAGCCTTGCTGGAGCCGTCAGCGTGGTTTCCAGGGCCCAAGAGGCATGTCAGAACGGTGGGTGTTTTATGTCGCCCCTTGCTGCTTCTCTCATGTGGTCACGGGAATGTTCACTAGCTATTGCAAGCAAAGTACGGCTGGCAGACAGGAAGAATACGTAGACGTCAAGAACAGAGCGGGGTAGAGACGAGGACGGTAATTTGACTGTTTGTTTTCTCAAATAACAGTGGAGATAATCTTTTGCCCTGAAACACTGTGTAGCTGCTAGGCTGCAGACAGCATTGCTTTCAACACTCGGGAAACTCTATTGAGAGCCATACAATTCTATATTCACGCCATAGGAAGCATTAACCCTCAGGCTGTCTCTTTTCCCTTCTCCACTACCCCTCACCTTGAAAGTCCGGCACTTTTTTCTTGCGCTCAGGAGCTGCGCGTGCAGCTTGCCAGTTGGGAGCGAGCTGTTCTGCAGCAGCAGATTTTTAAAAAAACAACAAAACAACCAACCAAGACCAAAACCATAAAGAGCGAGGCATTGGTTAAACGTACGGAAAGCCACGTGGACAGCTGTACTTAACTAAGTGCGTAGGGGACGGTGTGCACCGGGGCTGCAGAGGGGACTCAACAAGCGTCTCAAGCCGCTTCAGGGTGTTTGGAAGGCACCTCGCTGGCGATGGATTCCCACTGACATGGGTGGGCGTGAAGGCTCCCTAGGGAAGGAGTTGTTCTAGGGACTGCGCTGAATAGAGCAGCCGATAGTTCAGACAGGTTTGCAGGTTAAAATTTGTTTTACTGTGTTTGTGTTGTGGATTACAGTGAGAAAAGTAAACAGGAAGCAAATAGGGACAGTCGTAAAGAACACGCTTTCACTGAGAAGGCAAACGCTTTGGCATTTGCAGCCTTTATGCCTTTGCGGGGTAAACTGCATCTGGGTCGCGCATAATGTATAGCCTTTGAAACTCACAGATTTGCAGCTGCCCGAGTCCTTTAG
>VZTL01042324.1:27579-38189 GCA_013400535.1 Scopus umbretta | reverse complement strand
TTTTTTCCCCCCCCCCCCCCCCCCTTGGGAGAAACCACGATTCGCGGTGCTGGATGGAGATCTGTCTGCAGTAGCTTTGTGTAAGCCTCTGTATTGATTGGCATCTCTGCAGAGTTGCGTTTGTTTTTATAATGTTGCCACAAAAGACGTATCAGAAATTTTTCTGTTTGATTATAACCTTCTTACCAAAGACTTCAGGAGGATTGACTGTGTGCAAATTAAGTGATTTCCAGGTCACTGTAGAATCAGACCATTAGATTTTTTATACTTCTCTGACCACTTCAGACAATGCCAGGCATGATGTCAATTTTGACCAAGTTTGCGTTTTGTATACTAAAGTGAGAAATTATTCATCTATGAATGTGAAGAGAATGGCGAAAGGAACTTTGTGCCTTCTCTGCTATTTTGAACTGCAAATCATAGTTTTGTGAGTTTTAAAATTATGTACTATACAGCAATTTTAGAACATACTCAGTATTTTTGGTAAAATGTAATTCTTCTTCCAGAAGTTCCCTCTCAACATTGATTCTTGGCCAGATCACTAAAGGTGAAAGACTGGTGTTTCTTCCTTGCTTCGGCTCCTTTTTGGAGACACATGCTCAATTGCCCTGCAGGCTGGACTCTGCTGAGGAACTGAACTGTGAGTTGTCGTTACTGTAGATCTGCTTTTGCTGTAAATACTTGCCCAGTCACTTATAACTTAGTTGTCATTTTCTGAGCTATTTACAATTGTTTACTTCCTTGGTTCTAGTGAGTTTGATTAAAAATATTCTTAATACTTACATAGTACCTTTCAAGTCTGGGATAATTTTAAATATAGACATTATAACGTGGAACAGCTGCTGAAGTACACGATGCTGTGGTGCTTGGGCCTTCCTGACGACATTAAGGGAAATTTTGGTATAGGTGCCTCACCTGCCATGGCAGGTGCAGTCATTCTGCAGTCTGCTCAGTTCATTACTTGTTTTCAACTCTTCTTTGGTAGACAAGGCGGCTCCCAGGTAAGAGCCAGCATCGGGTAAGAAATGGGGTGGGAGGGGAAACAAGGCCTGTCCACAGCTAAGATGCTGCTACTCTGCTTTTTTGGGGTGCCCAGGGCAGTCGTCGTAGGACAAATGGATGTTTCCATGTGTCAGACATGGGAGAGAAGTCAATTGTGTTTAGAGAGAGAAAGATAGTAATCACCAAATCGTCTCACCTTTGTGCCAGTGGAGCTGGGCAGGTAGATCTGCCGTGAGGCGCCAGATTGCGTGAGGTGGCAGGAGCTGCCGGGAGAGGTTTTGCTGTGAGGGAAAAGTGGAGGGGGCAGAGCTGCCAGACCATTTCAGGCTTCTTGATACCTTCCAAGAAGAAAAGGGGAACTGCGATGAGAGAGCAGCTGTTTCAATTTGCACATCGTTGAAGGCTACTACAACCTGCCATGCGTGGGCAGGCGGCTGGGCCCAGCCGTTGGGTGTGCCAGCAGCATGCTGGAGAGCCGCTGGCTGCAGCCATGCACCGCTACATGCTGAGCCCCGGGGAGAAGGGGTCTCTCTCTGGAGGAGCCCTAGGCTTCAGGATGCGGGCTTTTCCCAGCTCTGCGTGGCAAAGGGCTGTAGGATGCTGATATTTCCTGACACAGGGGCAGGGGAAACCTGTGCTCTCTGAAGACTGCTAATTGTGTGTGCTAAATAATGCTGTGAATGGTTCTGGATGTAATGCTTCAAGTAACATTGTTCAGTAATGGAGTGCCTGTTTGTACATATGGCTCATTAATTCTCTAGGTCATGTTCTCTATTAAAGGAGAGATTTTTGAAGGGGATCCCAACCCAAGGAGGCAGTTAAATAGTAGATGAGTTTCTGAGAAAGCCAAGGGGCCGTGTAGTGGAAACGTTTTTCCTATTAGATACTCTTCAGCTGTTCCTCAAACTTGAGAGCTGACCGTGAATGAACAGATCTTTTCTGACTTCAGTTAATTGAGTTCAGAACATAAAATCTCCAGAAGAAAAATTAAAAAATAGAATTTACTTTTTTTCTGTAACAAGGAAAGTTCCAAGTGTAAGTCCATTGTAAAAATGGCTAGTACTTAGCTTAGCAAAGTGACGCACCAAGGAACACCATGTGGTTGGAAATTATTTGTGATCATCCAGATGTTTGGGAGCATATTAGAAGTTCAGCCAAAGGTAAATTACTTTAAGACAGAACTTGGAAGAAATGCTACAGAAATTGTTAGTTCATGTGAAATGACTACAACCTGGATGTTAAATGGATGTAAGGAGATTAAAACTTTTTTTTTCTTTTGGTTAAACATGAACCTAGCTGTGCTGAGAGCATTTAAATTGTGGGTTTGCATTTTTAGATGAACAGGGCGAGAAAAATCAGTTGTGGTAAGCTTCACCAAAAAATTTCATCCTAACAGTTGCTTCTCTGCCCATCAGAGTCACGGAATGTCAGACCTTGGCAGCATTGGAGATGTTCAAGGCAAGGTGGAAAACTTGGGAATGTTTTTACAAATCACCAGTATCAGGTAAAATTAACTTGACCTAGTGGTGCAGACCGAAACAATTCAGCTACTAAAAATAACAAATGAAGTTATCATTATAAAGGTTTGCTAGACTGGAGAAACAGGTTGAACCATGATGAAGGTCTATCTTGAAAGCTGGTACTAGAGGCTGCCATAAGAACTAAGAAAGAATGGCATCAGCTGGAAAGTGGTGAAAAAAAAATATGATTTAAGAGAGTACTGGCAGGAGTTTAAGGTGACTGGGAGAAGCTATGGCAAGCTTCACAAAATTAAATGGTGTTTTTCCAGTCACAAGGATTTCTTCAAAAGTACGAAGAGAACAGTAGACAACAAAGAGCTGCTGTTTAAAAGCTTCTCAAATGGGAAAGTCCTTAAAAGGCTAACTTGGGTCCTAAAGACAGTGAAATGTGAGCCAATGAAGCATGGCACAAAGTTGCGGTTAGTTCAGATTTGATAGATTGTGAAGAATCCCATCAAAGAGTAACACGGATGAGTGGGCAACCCAGTGGCAGACTACCTGTGCTTACCCCCCTGCTGATGCCATGGAAGGGACAGTTTATTGACTGTTGGGATTTTTTGGGGGGGTAATAGTAGGGGAGAAAAATTTGGGTTTACTGAGAACAGGACAATGAAAATGTGGTATTTCCACAGAAACCAGGAACCTAAAACATGTCCAAAACAAAACACAGAATGCCATGGAAACTAATGTCAGCTCTCTATCATTCCCAGATGCTGTTAAAATACTTGCATGTTCTTAACCAAAGATTATCATAACTGAGGATTATGTAGCTCTGATGGTGAGGCTATGCCAAAGTACGTAATGTGTGTTGTACACCAGAATGAGGAAAGGCGATAGATCTAAGCATTGGCATTAGCCTATGAAAAGCATGTATTGCACAAAGGGAAAACAGCAGGAGCCCAGCTCCCTCCTCAGTGAGTGACACACTATGATGTGATCAGAAAGTCATGCTAAAGGAAAGAGTGCTTAGAGAGAGAAAAATGAAGGTATTGGTGAAATTCATTGCACCAGGCTCTTAAGGAATCAAATAGATTAATATAATACCACAGTGTTTTAATGCTTTTCATTTATGGTATGAGATAGTTTATGGGAGAGCTAAACAGCTTCTTCTTTAAGAAACCATCACCAGGTAAAGTATAAGGGCTCCCCCTCCTCTCCAACATCACGTGCTGGCTGCCTTCAGATTGAGGATGGAGCTGGACTACCACACTGGGAACAGTGGGCACCTCCTCCATGTGAAAATCCCTGACATTTGCAAGTCAAAGATCACCTTGCTCACTTTTTCAGTAGTTGACATGCTTTGGAAGTGTGAGACACGTTAATGGCAAGTAAAGCACAGTTTGTGTTTGGGAACACACTACTAAGGAAGAACATGAGAGTTTAAGAAGGGTATTCCAGCTGGAAAAGCACAACTCCCTGGTGGACTGCTGAAGTATCTCTAGAGGCTTACATCGGAGGGAAGAGGGAGTTTTCTGCAAGAAGTAAGTGGGAAAGTATGTCTGTGAAGGTCCGAAGTGAGCATTCTGTAGTGCTTCTAGTCTGATTGTTTTACCATTTGGCAGGGTATTTTGAAGGTTATGGGATGTGGAAGTCTATGTTCCCTTGCTGCTTTAAATATCTCTAACTAAAATTATACCACTCTTGTTAAACCCATGGAAAATGCTTCCCTGCACCTTTGCAAGAGGATTTTTTTTTCTGTAGTTATCCAAAACCTGGAATTTGCATGTGCGTGCACTGTGAGCCCATAAAATACCTAATCCATAGATGTGTGTGTTTCAGAGCTGCTCATTACCTGGAGATGTTCAGCTGCAGCATCTCTGCCTTTTACAGAGAAGGAAAACTCCCAATCAGTTTGAGAGTGCTCCTGTAGAATCCTTTTGGCTATTTGTGAGTGAAAGTAGAAGAAATACTGGGAATCAGGGAAATTAATGTGACGTGAAAATCTTGGGAACTTTTTTTAGGACTGCAATCCTCTGAACAATGATTGCTTGCTCATAGCCATGCAAAAGCCTGTCAGAGATCAAGGAACATCTGCACGACCCTCTTCGTCAAATGGTTTAGAGTTAGGTAGTCCTGCAAGGAACAGGGAGTTGGACTTGACGATCCTTATGGGTCCCTTCTAACCCAAGATGTTCTAAGGTAAATGGAGAAAACAAGCAGGCACAAGCTGTGTGGGATAGACCTTGTATCGATTTAGGGGGGATTTAACTAAAATTAAGCTAAGGTTGGTAACCTTCCATTTCCTCAGTCTCTTGAGCTTGCGCACCATTTTTTTGGTCCAAAAGTAAATGAGGCAAAGCGGAAGAAGGCTTTAGAGAGCTATATTAACAGCATTGTGTAAGCAGAAGGAACTGCACAGTTTATGTTCTCCGTGTCCATTAGACTTCGCAGCTATCAGGTAAAGTTGTTCCTCCTCCATGTAGACTAGTTTTAGATCAGTTAGGGCACAAAAGGTTTAAATCAGCACCCAATGAGGGAACCAGCATGTACACTCCAGAATGCAGCTTTAGTACCTTCATTGACACAAGGATCTCTTAGTTGTTGATATTTTCTCTCACTTACGTTTCCACATAGTAGTATCTTGCTCCTGGGTAGCAGAGGCTTAAAGAAGGTGGGTGATGTATGTTTGATGTGGAACAATGTGTTTTTTATGTTTTGGTATGCTCTTAAAACTAGTTCTTCCAAGAACAACCACATGGTGTGTTAGCAGAAAACTCTTTGCATGAAATGTGAAAGCAAAGGAGCCTTCTTGCTAGATCCTGTCCTACAGCTCAGATAGTGCAACCAGCTACCACAGTCTGGCCGAGACCACCTTATCTCCAGCAATTTTCCTTCCTTCATGACTTCTCCTCTCCAGCACTAGAGACCTTCCTGTTCTTCAACCCAGAGTATTATCTTTAACTATTTGCTACCCTTGACTTCACTTTTTGTACCCTGTTTCCCTCCAGATCTAGTTCTGGTTTCTCTACTCTTTCCACTCCCACCCATTGCTAAAGGTTTTAGTCATCTATCAGCCATCTCTCACCTTTTGCCATTTTTTCTTGCTGATGTCATCTCTTGCGAGACTGTTACATAGTCATGTTTTCAAGTCTTGATGTCAGTTTGTAGTCCTCATCTCAGCATCTGTTCTCAGTGCTTTTTGATGCTTCCTTAGCTCCTCATCCACTGTTGCCTCAAACATTCCCCACACTTCGTTGCCTCATCCTTGCTCATCCTGCTCCATCATTTTGCCCAAATACACCAGTGCCCTCAGTTCAAGGCACCTTTCCTCCCCCACATCCCTCTGTATTCTACACTGTAGTCATTGTCTTCTCACCATGTCACTTTCCCACATCCTCCTTTAGCTCATTTGTATTGCTGCTCTGGGTTCGTGTCAAGTGATGGCTGAGGCAGGAAATACATCATGTGCTATAAACCACTGCAGGTATATTTGGTGCAGAAGATGCATGTTCACATGGAGTCTAGAACAGTCTTGTTTTCAAATTTCAAAATCTACTTATTGTTTATTGAGATGTCTTTCAAACATCACAATAAATACAGAATTCTACCATCTGTAGCAGAATTTTAATGCAAGATCTTATGGGAATTTCTATGCTTGTTTGTTATACTTTTTAAGACTAGCAGATATCTTTCATGGTTAAAGTTCTGTGAGAATTTGTTAGCCCTTAAAAATACTAATAGGATGATAGATGCATTTAAAAAGGTCCGTATCACTTTTTGCATATTGAGGCAATATTGTTCCTATTTAGCCTTAAGTATTTTTAACAATAGGAGATTCCACACCATTTTCATTGTTTCAGAATTTCCTTCCTTGCTTATTTTGGCTTCTTCAATTGAAAAAAACTTGAATTCCTGAAACCCAGTCCTATTACTCACATGCAACTCCTGTGAACACAGATCCTTTTCCTTGTTTATTTAACCAGCCATATCAATGGTAACAGAGTCCCATTTGGCAGATCCTGAATTCCCTTCAGTCTCCCACCCTGTCCTATACGAACACATACTTGTTTTCTTCTTATGTAATTGGGCAAATGAATGAAAATGGATACTAACAAGACTTTATTGGATCAAATTTCACCCGTATAAAGTTTTGTAACCAAAATCAAAAGAAATGTTCCCTTCATGTGTTAAACTCTAACAGGTTATATCTGTTTAACAGACAGTTTTTATTGGGAAAAAGAGAGTATACTTACAAGAGAATCTAAAACTGAAAGTGAGAAGAAAAGCAAAAAGTGAACTAACTCAGTAACCCCAGTCAATTGTTTTTAGCACGATGTCTTTTTAGCAGTGTTTTACAGGAAATGCCAGTATCTGGAGAGCTACGCACATTCACACTTTGACTGACTGTCTACTGCAGTTACTGAAGACCAGGGACATTTTTGCCCTTGAAGTATTGGTTCAAGGGCATTTAGGCCCCGTCTTCCCCACTGCATCGGGGCACTGGTGTGTGGACCACCTTATGACCGCAGTTCTTCTCAAACTAAAATTCCCAGATCCATGCTAATAGTGGGAAGTGCAACAGCACAGGAGTTCAAGTCCACATGGCTATCCATCTTGAAGAACTCCACTGACCCGTGACCAACCTTCTTTTCCATATCTGAATGGAGGTTCATGCATGCATTCATAGTGGGCTCAGCTGGTTACCCAACACATTCATGATCATCCATGGGTCCTTCACACAACCAGCAGTTGCAAGGCCACACATCAAATCCGGTGTCTCTTTAGTGGCATAGTAGCTGGGGAAGAATGAATTCCATCTGTTGTTCTGCAAATAGCAAGAAGAGAGATATTCTAGCCTGGACTCTGCAGTAGCTGTGATGACAACAAATTATTTCACTGCCCCTTCCTCCTAGATTTTGACAAAACTTTTTATTCATTCTTATAGTCTCTGTATAGAAATTCCTGAATTCTCAACTTTCTTTGCGTCTGTGTCTTTCCGTTGTTCAGCACTGAGAATAGAAACAGGCAGAGCTTCTGGACAGATGTGTAATATTCATATCACCTCACTCTTCACTCTGTAAGAGTGAGGCATTTCTCCCTTTATAGGCAAAGGGGAGAACCAGGTACCTGCAGCTGTACCACAGGGGCTCACTCTAGGACAAGCCAGCTCACCCTCTACAGGCCCTTAATCCTCTGCAGATGACAACTGCTAATCCCCATGTAGGCACTGATACCAAGTTCAGGCACAAGAAACACATTTCTAGTTGGTGAAATAAAGTCTCTGTGTTGGGTGTTTGCAGTCTAGGTGCAAAAGATGGTTAAATTACATTCTCAGTGTGAATGAAACATGTTCCCTGCGTCAGGAAGAAACTAGAGAGCTATACGCTATCTGGCAAAAAAAAAAACAGGGGATAGCTTGTTGTCCATCTAGTTTACTGAGTCTTTGCTGCCCTTCCAGGTTCCTGCCTCTGCTGAAGTGGGCAGTAGGAAATTATGAGCACTCCTGAATTTACATGTTGAAGGACCTTGGGACAAACAGCAGCATGGTGAGGACAGAGAAAGAATGTCCTGCTGGTTATGAGAATCATAGAATCATTAAGGTTGGAAAAGACCTCTGAGATCATCTAGTCCAACCATCAAACCAAAACACCATGCCTACTAAAATATGTCCTGGAGTGCCACATCCACATGTTTTTTGAACACCTCCAGGGATGGGGACTCCACCACCTCCCTGGGCAGCCTGCTCCAATGCTTCACCACTCTTTCAGTAAAGAAATTTTTCCTAATATCCAATCCAAACAAACCTCCCCTGGCACAACTTGAGGCCATTACCCCTTGTCCTATCGCTGGTTACTTGAGTAAAGAGACCAGCACCCTCCTCACTACACCCTCCTTTCAGGAAGTTGTAGAGAGCTATAAGGTCTCCCCTGAGCCTCCTCTTCTCCAAACTAAACAACCCCAGTTCCCTCAGCCGCTCCTCATAAGGCTTGCTCTCCAGGCCCTTCAGCAACTTCGTTGCTCTTCTCTGGACATGCTCCAGCACCTCAACGTCCTTCTTGTAGTGAGGGGCTCAAAACTGAACACAGTATTTGAGGTGCAGCCTCACCAGTGCCGAGTACAGGGGCAACATGAGGTGTGAACACATTCCTGTGATGAGCTGAGATGGTTTCAGCCTGTGTCACCATGCTGAGCTTTAATTTGTGACAGAAGATTCCAGAAAGTAGCTGCTGGAAGTGCCAATTAAGAGCCAGTTTAGAAACTTCTGAGCCAGGAGAGAGTTTATACCTGCTGAAGGATGGTCTCACAAGGAGGATCCCTGGAAGGGGTTAAAGTTGAATTATAAAAATATCAATACTCCCAGCTACATTACCTGGCCCCAGATTGTGTTTTAGCCCTGAAGAGCCTGGCTGATACCCATCCAGAGCTGTGCTAGCCAATGTGAGATAGAGCTGATGCACTAACCCACCAAGTCAGCTGAAAGGTGCTGCCTACTGGCAGTGGAGGCTGCAAAAAGGGTCCTGTCTTTAAAATACCTAAGGAGTGGGTACATCTTCAGATACTCACCATTTGAAGAACGGAGGCTTCCAAATAGCCATCATCACAGGTGAGAGGCCTCAGGAGGATTAATCAGGGTGCTGCTTGAAGGTGACCCCAGCCGCAGGGGCATTTCTCCAAGACAGTGCTTTTCATTGGCGCTGGCTGTGTCAAAGACCTGTCATGCTGCCAGCAGAGCACTGTCATGCATGGCGCTCTGCTTAGTGAGCACTTTGGCTCTTCTCCTTTCTTTTGTTTCTTGGGGATATGAACTTGGTGTTTTTCTGTTGGCTTGGAAGATGGAGGTGAGCTGTAGGTCTTATGCTGAGCCTAGGGGAATGGGAGCCCTGCCATCTTCAAAGGGAAGCTGGGAAATCCCATGAAGTCAGACACTGCGAGGGAGGAGAGGGGATCTAGCCTGACAGCTACCAGTACAGTGGTAAGGGGTGAGATCTGAAGCTTCTTCTGGATGTAGAGGTGTGGCCTGGGTGACCGAGCTTATTTCTGAGACATGTATTAGGCAATAGCAATTTCCACTGGGAACTCTTGAAGCCAATTGGACCACCTGGGGCATGTTCTGGGCATAAATTCTAGGACATTAGTCCATTTATCTTTTCAAAGCACCTGGAGTGCAGATCTGAGGAATGTGCATGTGCCCTGCAGAGTGAAAACTGAGACCTATGGAAAAGGTGAAAAATAATACATGATGCAGTGCAGACTGGGGCAAGTCCCTTCTTCAGATGGGACAGGCAAGGAAGGAGAGGTGGTGGGGTGGCTCTGTATGTTAGGGAGTGCTTCGGTTGTTTAGAGCTCGATTGGGATGATAGGGTGAAGTGCTTATGGGTAAAGATGAGGGGGAAAGGCAACAAGGTAGATATCCTGCTGGGTGTCTGTTACAGACCACCCGAGGACGAAGTAGATGAAGTATTCTACAAGTGGCTGGCAGAAGTCTCAAGATTGCTAGCCCTTGTTCTCGTGGGGGACTTCAACCTTCCAGATGTCTGCTGGAAATACCACACAGCAGAGAAGAAACAGTCTGGGAGGTTCCTGGAGTGTGTGGAAGACAACTTCCTGACGCAGCTGGTAACTGAGCCTACCGGGGAGGTGCCTCGCTTGACCTTCTCTTCACAAACAGAGGACGACTAGTGGGAGAAGTGGTGGTCGGAGGGCGTCTCGGGCTTAGTGACCATGATATGATAGAGTTTTCGCTTCTCGGTGAAGTAAGGAGGGCGGTCAGCAAAACCCCTACCATGGACTTCTGGAGGGCAGACTTTGGCCTGCTCAGGATACTGGTTGAGAGGGTCCCTTGGGAGGCAGTCCTGAAGGGCAAAAGGGCCCAGGAATGGTGGGCATTCTTCAAGAAGGAAGTCTTAGGGGTGCAGGAGCAGGCTGTCCCCATGTGCCATAAGACGAACCGCTGGGGAAGGCGACCGGCCTGGCTGAACAGGGAGATTTTGCTGGGACTCAGGAAAAAAAAGGAGAGTCTACCACCTTTGGAAGAAGGGGCAGGCAAATCAAGAAGAGTACAGGGATCTCGTTAGGTCATGCAGAGAGGAAATCAGAAAGGCAAAAGCCCAGCTAGAACTCAATCTGGCTGCTGTTGTAAGAGATAAT
>VZTL01042324.1:4639-21719 GCA_013400535.1 Scopus umbretta | reverse complement strand
GGGGCAGTGTGAAAATGCATTGTAACATCACAGCATTGCGATTCAAGTATCACAGTTTTAAATGAAGATAGATGTGGCAGTTCCAGTATCTCATTAAAAAACCTCATCCCACTTGATATCTGCAGTGATTTGTATTTATATCACTTTGTTGCTGGTGGACAAAAATTGATTCCCTTTGTTCTGGGACCTGAGGAGTGTAAGCAATCCTAGACAGAGAGAAGGGAGATGTGGGGAAAGGGGTAAGAAAGGAGAAAAATGAGTCCCAGCTGAACTAGGTGTACATTGGTGTCATCACACTAGATGCAATCAGGTAGAGTGGTCCTGGGGGATGGCTGGTTCCTAAGGTTAAGCAGACTGGAAACTTCTTACCTGTGGCTGAGCACAGTTGCATGGGGCCAGGTGTACAAAGGTGTGGGCATTAATGTAAGTTTTCCTCCCCTAACCAGCCCTGTGGATGTTGTCACTCAGATTAACCAGCTGATGCTGTAACTGCAAGTTTTCTTGGTAGAAAATTTTTTTTCTGTCTGTTTTTCTGGACCTGACCTGAGGGTACCTTCATGTTGTCCTGTGCCTTCACTCCTACTGACTATTCTTGTGTGAGTGTGGGGATTACCAAAGAAAAAGTTATTTCGGACTCATGAGGACATTTACACAACTTGCTAATTACTTGTAAGTGAAGAACTGTGGAAAAAGAACTCAAGCTGTGGTGGCCTTGTGAGGCTCATAACCTTATAATTAGCTGAATGTCTCCTCTAAGAGGTTTGTTTTTCCTATAAAGCTTATTCTGAGTGGCTTTTAATGCTTGTTATGAATTATTCTGCCAGCGGAAGCATTTGCAGAGCTGCTGTCCCTGACAGCTGATGGCAATTGGTTTTGAAAAGACACAGAACAGTTTTAATGTTTAAAAGAAACTGGCCAATAATTTTAAGTAAAGGTATTAGTAATCAGCAGCAGCTAAGAACAACATTGCAGTTTATTCTCTGAGGGATGCATCCATTGTAATTTACTTTTCTCCACTAGAAACCACACTCCAAACTCTGTTAATCTACCTGGTAGCAAAAGGAGAACCTTTTAGGCACTTCATCTCCAAGCTGTAGCTAACCTGTCTGAAAAAGAGAAAAGACTAAATAATAGATTTAAAACACTGTGTTAAGGGGAGATTGAGAAATGGGCTCACCTGAAAGTGTACTCTGTTCCTCTCCATGGAGTCCTCTTGCCAGAAATTGTTTCTGTGGTAGCAAATTTATTTCCAGCTGGGTTGTCCTAGCATTTGATCTGGTGTTGCTTAGGCTCAGATCTGTCACCATGCCAGGGCCGAATAGAAATGCAAAACTGATCTGGTCTACAGGTCATGGAGAAGGCACTCTGCTGCTGTTACTGTTGCTTCATAAGGGATGTTCTCCTGACATTCTCCACTCAAAAATTGCTACGGACAGCTATTGCTGCTAGGATGAGCCAACTTTCATTTGTGAACATTGTTGCTTTATTCCACAAGCTTTCAAGCTTCCTTTATCTCGTGTTGTTTGCTATGGGTCAACAGTAAAGATGGATGAGCTTTGAAAAGAGGTTAGATAGCTAGTGGAGGAAGGGGAGATCAAAAATGAATGCATTACAAAAGCAAATGCACCAAAGTATCAAACTTAAGTCACTTTAATGACACCTGAATAACATGCTAAAATGGGCAAAGTCACTAGGGAAGAATGGAAATATTATTACAAAAATCTCTTGGTTTGCCTTTCTTATAACTCAATATTTTAGTAACAATTAGAATTTGATCATTTTATATCTGGAAACATTTTGTCTTCCATCTGCCAAAGGAAAAACAAGAAATTTTACTCTGTGATGGATAATGATTTAGTGTCTTTGCACATATCTAATTAGAGAATGTATCTGTTTTATACTCCACATTTAGGAAGTGATCAGACATAGCTTTCTGAACAAGAATTGCCTTTTAAAATAGGAAGAGATGTAAACTAAGATTCCTTAACTTACCATGTCAGTACATTATTATCTGGAATTTGAACTTCTGTCCAAATTTCAGAGATGGTCTTACACCTCCACCCCAGAGCAGGACCTTCCAGAGTGCAGACTTTGGCCTGCTCAGGACACTGGTTGAGAGGGTCCCTTGGGAGGCAGTCCTGAAGGGCAAAAGGGCCCAGGAATGGTGAGCATTCTTCAAGAAGGAAGTCTTAGGGGTGCAGGAGCAGGCTGTCCCCATGTGCCATAAGACGAACCGGTGGGGAAGGCGACCGGCCTGGCTGAACAGGGAGATTTTGCTGGGACTCAGGAAAAAAAAGGAGAGTCTACCACCTTTGGAAGAAGGGGCAGGCAAATCAAGAAGAGTACAGGGATCTCGTTAGGTCATGCAGAGAGGAAATCAGAAAGGCAAAAGCCCAGCTAGAACTCAATCTGGCTGCTGTTGTAAGAGATAATTAAAAAAGCTTCCACAAGTACATTAGCAGCAAAAAGGGAGCCAAGGAGGATCTCCATCCCTTATTGGATGCAGGGGGAAACATGGTCACCAGGGATGAGGAAAAGGCTGAGGTACTTAATGCCGCCTTTGCCTCAGTCTTTAATAGCAAGACCAGTTCTCCTCGGGGTATCCACCCCCAGGAGCTGGAAGACGGGCACAGGGAGCAGGATAAACCCCTCATAATCCAGGAGGAAGCAGTTAACGACTTGCTACACCACCTGGACACTCACAAGTCTATGGAGCCGGATGGGATCCACCCAAGAGTGCTGAGGGAGCTGGCGGAGGAGCTTGCCAAGCCACTCTCCATCATTTATCAGCAGTCCTGGTTAACAGGGGAGGTCCCAGACGACTGGAGGCTGGCCAACGTGACGCCCATCTACAAGAAGGGCCGGAAGGAGGATCTGGGGGACTACAAGCCTGTCAGTCTGACCTCGGTGCCGGGGAAGGTTATGGAACAGTTCATCTTGGGTATGCTCAACGCCCAGGGGATCAGGCCCAGCCGGCATGGGTTCATGAAAGGCAGATCCTGCTTGACCAACCTAATCTCCTTCTATGACAAGGTGATCCGCCTCATGGATGAGGGAAAGGCTGTGCATGTCATCTACCTGAACTTTAGTAAAGCCTTTGACAGTGTCTCCCACAGCATTCTCCTGGAGAAGCTGGCGGCTCATGGTGTGGATGGGTGCACCCTTCGCTGGGTTAGACACTGGCTGGATGGCCGTGCCCAGAGAGTGGTGGTGAATGAAGTTCAATCCAGTTGGTGGCCGGTGACAAGCGGTGTTCCCCAGGGCTCAGTATTGGGGCCAGTCTTGTTTAATGTCTTTACCAACAGTCTGGATGAGGGGATTGAGTGGTCCCTCACTCAGTCTGGAGAACAAGCCTTATGAGGAGCGGCTGAGGGAACTGGGGTTGTTTAGTTTGGAGAAGAGGAGGCTGAGGGGAGACCTGATCGCTCTCTACAACTTCCTGAAAGGAGGGTGTAGTGAGGAGGGTGTTGGTCTCTTTACCCAAGTAACCAGCGATAGGACGAGGGGTAATGGCCTCAAGTTGTGCCAGGGGAGGTTTGGATTGGATATTAGGAAAAATTTCTTTACTGAAAGAGTGGTGAAGCATTGGAACAGGCTGCCCAGGGAGGTGGTGGATTCCCCATCCCTGGAGGTATTCAAAAAAACGTGTGGATGTGGCACTTCAGGACATGGTTTAGTAGACATGGTGGTGTTGGATTAACCGTTGCACTAGATGATCTTGGAGGTCTTTTCAAACCTTAACGATTCTATGATTCCATGATTCTATAACTGAATTTCTGAACAGCTCTCAGGTTTGGAATCCTGTATCTGTTGCGCCAGCTTTTCCATCTCTCACCCAAAACCTCATGAGAACTTCCCTGTAACAAGTATTTAATTCTTTCCCTTTTCTCTAGTCAAATGCATGTTGGGAAGCATGAATGGTTTACAATAAGGTTGTTGCTTTTGCTCTGAGTTGCTTCTCTGATACTATAAAAGAAGTTTTTCATTTCTGTATGGTCATGGTTCTTCAACTATTTTTTCAATTTTTATGTTGAACCTCTTTTATCCAGATTAATACTATTATTGTTGTTGCTCTCAATTTTCTTTAAAAGATTAGAGAAGGGTCAGTCTTTTTTCAAGCATAAGGATGGCTGAGTTTGTGCCTCCACGCAGGATGCTGGGATTTGTCCCTGAGGGGAGAGGCGGCAAACCTGATGGGGCTCTGATACACGGGAAGCAGGCAGCCACTGCGCATGCAGATGCCAGTGTCATCCAAAGGTGGGATGGAGAGGTGCTGGAAAGAACATTTAGGGTCTCAGTCAGGACACTGAAATACAGGAATTCAGCAGCACTGTGCTGAGGAAGGCTTCTCACAGCATATACAAGGCCAGACAGAGGCAGTTTCAAGGTATGACAAAGAAAATGGAGGAGGGAAGAGGGGCTCATATACATTGGGAAATGAGAGCACTCAGGAGTAAGGGAAGGCCAAACTTTGTTTGAAACTTAATGAAAGCAAGATACTGGCACTTAAAATCATGTGAGTACTAAAAGAAATTTTTTAATTAAAATTAAGGGAATGGAGGAAATGAAAATTCAGGAAATGAAAATGTAAGCAAGCCTGCAGATACAGATGCCAGTACTTTGTTTAGAATGATTTATCCATTGGGGACTGGGTTGTTAGAGTCCTGCATCCTCAAGTTAAAAAAAAAAAAAAAAAAGGACTGAAGTTTTCAATAGTTATCTAGGGAACGAAAGCAACAATGAGGGAAAGGGGTCAGAGGAAAACCTTCTGCAAGGCATGCTGCTTCTACACAATTGTGTGGAGTTTGAGAAATGACATTGGAGAACAAGCCTTACATGCGAATATTGACTTAGGTCTACAGGAAACTTGGTTAATCTCCAAAAGGGAAACTGCAAAAAAGGAGGAAGCTTAATTAAAGGCAGCAAAAGGGGATAGCTTAGAAGAGTTATATCTCTACAGGCTAGATGGGGACTATTTGAAGACATGCACAAATACATGTGCACACCCCCTGCCTCCAATGCTGGATCCAAGGAAGAAATACAGAAACGCAGCACAGGGGCCAAAAAAGACTCAACCGAGTCTGAAAGGAAATGAGCACAGCTAAAGGGCAGATGGTGTGCTAGACTAGAAAGAATTGGATCTAGAACAGAAACACACAATGGGGATCAGTGTAAACCAGAAACACAAACATAGTACAAAGGCACAAAAGAATTATTCCAATTTTAAACGGCCACAGTGCACATGATGGTAGGTGCTTCAGTTGAACGGGCTCCTATCCTAAGACAAATGTCATCTCTCTGTTTAAAATTAATCCAAACAAGAAAGAATGAAGTCAAATAAAAATGAGGGGAGGAAGGGAAAACTCTCTAAATACTGTAAACAGCTTTTCATTTTACTGTGTCTTAAAACTTTTGCTGTACAAAATGAATCATATACTAAATCATATATGCAGAAAATAGCATTTAAAAGAGAGATGACTTTATTGAATGTATCATTCATTGCTGATGCATGGAATAATGAAAATGTTAACATTCTCCTTGAACAGGAGATGTGCTCAATCTTTTCAGACACAGCCGAGTTTCAACTACATTTCTGTTAGAGCTAGCATGCAGAATTTTTCTCTCAGACAGCCTTTGTTTTTTATCAAACATTATTAGTCAAACATTGATTATTGATGTCCCAAGCTACTGCTTGTCAGCAGCACTGCAAAATTGGTTCTATCCACTGAACTATCAGTAAAGGAGGAGAAAAAATTTTACAGATGGATGTTTGGTTGCTTTCCAAGCTACTTTTGGTTAATGAGATAGTTCTGTCTGGAGGGCGTGATGTGCTGATACGTGGGTTTAATTATACCTTGTTCTGTCTGGAGGCAGTGGCATTATAAAAGATGCAAGCAGAAAGAGAACTTGGCCCCTGCTTTGGTCTCCAACTTATTAGTTTTTGAACAAAAGTTTTCCTGTGTAACCAGCGAGTGATGCTGGGGAGGCTCGACAGAAGGGACTGCCTTGCATGTTATTGGCACCCCTTCCACTTTCGGTGAGAGCATATGGGTACAGAGAGCAAGTTTTCTCGATATACACATTGGCTAGGTCTGTATAGTGCCATAAGCGTCTGTGCAAAGATACAGGCTAACTACTGACTCGCTCTGCCCAGCCTTGGTGCGTGCATGCTGACTGGTATGGGATGCCGGCAGTGTGCTATGGCCCACGTGCTGTAAATGGGTGGCCCATGCTCAGCCTGCTGAGAAATCTGTGGGGTGGCTCCCATGGGGCCACGGCTCCCTTTGGGCTGTCTCTCTCCGAAGCAGGGGCTCTATGGCAGTGCCAGGGGTAGAGAGGCACACCAGCAAACCAAGGAAGGCAAAAATCATTGAAATGCAATACAGATATCACCTAAACCTTAGATCGCTGATTTCTATGCAAGACATCTGGTGTTGCCTGATGGAGCACAGTGCTGGTGTCAGAGCAGGCTGCAGCATCAAAAAAGGCAGTAATCCAGAGTTTGGGAAAATGAATCAGAGAGTGATTTTCCCCAAGGCTGTAGATGGGAAAATGAATCAGAACTCATTTAGTTCAGAAGGGTGAAGTTCCTATTTCTCAGTCCCAGGCTACAACACAGTTGTTCCAGTTCTTGTTCCTTACTGGTAATATTGCATGTTCATCATGGCCTGTGTGGCTTCTGATCAGTAAGACCTGCGTAATCTTGGCTTTTCTTTCATTGTCATATTAAATGAGAATCAGTGCACAGATTCAAGATTATAAGCAGTTCTGTTGTCTATGATTGATCGCTATTTACTTGCCTGTTGCCTGTGCAATGGAGACAGGACGCTGCTTTGGCTTCTGTGTTAAGGAGGGTTGTGGGGGAGAGGGAGGTTGAGTTGGCTGAGGTTTTAATTGAGGGGAAAGGAAGATGTGGAGTTGTTCTCTGAGGAATACAGAGATTTAAGATTTCTGCAGAAAATGGTGTGATGTGTTTTCTTCCACCCACTGTCCTGTACTCAAGCAAGTCATCCATGAAACCTCAGGAAGATGATCCCTGTGGGTAGGAGCTAGTCATAATAGCTCAGCGGTGAAGTACTTGGAGGGTCATGTTGTCCACCTGGCTGATCTTTAACAGCAGGAAGGAGGGGGCAGATGAGGGTAAATTTTAAAAGCCTTGAGGCAACAATGGCATGACTAATTCCTGTTAGGTGATTCACCTCCCTAGTACCACTTGGACTGCTTGCTTGAAATTACACATTGTATGAACTTCTTATTACCATAAATAGTAAAACTTTCCAAAGTGTAGTTTCTTTTCAGCACTTCCCTGTGCTCAGCCAGTTGTTCAGACCTTGCATTTGGTAAAAAGGCCCTAATCCTGGATAAAGAATAAGTAGTCTGAGATATTGGACTAACTGTGCTTATTATCTTATCTGCCTTCCTTACTCTTTTTGTCAAGTTGTCCTTCATATGTGCAGGCACCATCTAAGAAGTCCAAAGTCATAAAAACCCGAAATGAAATGGTACAGCAGCAGAACATGGATTTTTTGTATTAGTTTTTGTGCATGTGTAGTCATATAGATTTCACTTCAATATATCTTTAATTGCTAGGAAAAACTTTGAAATTGAAAAACATTTAATAAAAAAATATTGGAAAATGATGATTTGTTTCTAAACAAAATTCCTTTGTGGAAGTGATTTTACTTCACGTCAGATTTATACAATTTGTTTCCATGCTATTGCATGTCACTAAGAGTTGTGTCATGTCACCCGGCAAGCAACAGAGGAGAACAGAATTAAGGTCCTGAGAGATCCCCAGATAATTCTTTGCCTTCAAGAGGTATCAGCTGAACCATCCTAAAGTTGTTTGCCAAACTTTAAGACTTTCCCTGATGACAGTCCTACATCCCATGCACCACCTGTCCCAGTGGTCCACTTGCTTTTGTTAGTGGCAAGTTTTTCATGGTGTTTAACCCAGCCTCTCCTGTCTTTGCAACAATCTTTAACGTGTTTGAAGGTTGTTGCTGTGTTTGCCCTCAATCTGGTCTTCTTTAGACTAAACAAGTCCAGTTCCCTCGGTCTTCAGCTTTGCTAGACCTCTGACTTTTGCCCTGCACTTCTCCTGACCACAGCCAGCAGATCCCAGAGGATCCATACACCTCTGTAGAGCCTTACAGGGGTGCACAGGATGGAAGGGTAGTACCTACAGCCTGCGAGACATCCCAATGTGATGGGGCGGGGGTGTGTGCTATAAAAGTGTGTTGTTGACTCCAATTCAGTGTGTAACCCCTGGAACTCCCACATCCTTCCTGGTGTTCTACTGTAAAATAGGATATACTTTATTACTGACTTCTTGTATCATACTGAATACGTAACATGTCATATACAGCAGTTTGCACATCAGGTAAGAAAGCAGCTGGATACTCAGTGCTCTAAATAAAATGACAAATGTGAGCCTAAGATGATAATCTCCTGGGTTATTCACAGGGTAATGTGTTATTACAAGTTACTGAGGTGTGGTACCTTAGCTCTCTTATGGCCGTTCAGAAGTGCTCAGCTCCTTGCTTTCTAGGTGGGTTCCTGCTTAATTGAGAGTGAGTTTGTTTGACTTATGAAGTGGATTGAAGATAGAACATTTAGGTTTGTGATCCATACAGATTCAGCTATTCCTTACAGAGCTTCATGATCTGTGGGCCAGGGCACTTGTAAGATTAAACTACATTACCATGTCCTTACTGATGGGAAATGACCATTGAAACTCGATTTAGAGGTCATGAAATTATTTGAATTAATTTTGTGGCTAATACACGTGGGCTATCTTCATTGGCTTCTAGCTGCACTGCATTCATCAGCCCTCACTGCTTTTGTTAGGCTGCACAGGTCAAATTTCTCAGCTTATTGTGATATCCAATCTAGTGCTTTCAAAAGAATCAAATTTCCTATGAGAAAAAAAAAATATATTCACGATTCAAGTATTTTAACATAACCCTGCTACTCAAATACACATGATCAATTCCTAATGACAAATTTACAAGTTGAGGGCATGAAACCTTCAACTACCCCACTACTGTGGGCCAGATGGCATCTGAAGCTCTAGCGATGAAATGTTTAATGTAACTAGCTTACTCCAGACTTTCAAGAAATTTGGTAAGCAGAAATGAAGAAATTGGGACAAATTCCCAGGATATCAAAGTTTGAGCAAATGGAGTGATTTACCCAATGCTGTGAATAATTGCATGTCTGTGTTAGGGAAAATTGGACATCGGTGACTAATTAGTCTTTTGTTTATGTGGGTTCTGAAAAAATGTTGCTGGCTTCCTTCTTTGACAATTGGTTTATAAATGGAGTCATACAATAATGACGAAAGTAAAGTGATTTGTAATTTACAGAATACTTTTATGGTTTCCTCCCACTGAAACAGATATACACAGTAATAATTATTGTACACAAGGGTTCATGTTAGAAGGGTCCCCTTGCAAGTTAACGAACACCGAATGGGTTGTGTATAGACCTAAATTAACTTTAGAAGAGAGTTCAGTTTAAGGAGGAATTGAGTTTTTGCCCTTTTTTCTCAATTTACATAAGATGGTTTCAGAGGCTTAAAAAGATACAGTCCTTTTTTTACTGTATGCCTCCAGTAAGACTTTCTTGCAAAGAGAAGGACATACAGAGTTCTAATGCAAAAAAAGCAGAGAGAAAAAAAAAAAGAAAAATAAGTATAGCAGAGAGGTAGCCTTTCTGCTTTACAAACAACAAAACCAGCAGAAGACAGAAACAAAACTCCTTGCAGCCAACTGCTCTTCTCACAGAGGTTTGACAAAAACAAAACTTCTGTGCACTTTCTGTTGTTAGTGACTTGTAATTTATACCCATAGGGACCATGTATCTGTCTTTAAAGCGGTATATGTTTAACTCCAGATTCACTAAGAATGGCTTAGAAATTGAACCAATTAGAAAACACATGGTATGGTCAGTAGAGAAATTAATCCCATGCCCTGGAAAGATACACTGATGGTGCACATGAAATGAACTGCACTAAAAGAAGGTGAGCACCAAGGTCAAGTACTCTGGGGTCAGGAATTAGAAATCTTAAGGTCTTTAGTGCAGCCTAACTTTTCACACACTTACATATTTAAGCCAGGCTATGATCTTTAATGAGTAGAATTGTTATTTCTACTGGACTTGTGTCTCAGTATGAGCCATGCCAGCTCTGTCTGAGGTCAACAAAACCGGTGCCCTGCTGAGATGCTGAAGCCAAATCTGAGCACTTTTCTTGTAGAAAGATATTGCAGTAGACTGGAATTGCCTTGGTTTTCCTCCTGCACCCTTTTTCTTTGATCTGCCAGGCCAAGTATCACACTGCTGCAGCTTTGCTGTTTCTGGTCCCTGAAATAAGTCAATGCTAGTTTGAGTATATCTCCATGGCTTTGCATTGTGGCCCTAGGAGTAGAACAGAGCATATGTTGCCTTATCCCAAGTGATGAACAAGGATAATATATCTTATTCACTGGAATTGGTTCCACCTCTAATAAATGTGCCTATCATCCATTTGTTAGTTTTATCTGTAACAGTCATTGGTAGAACATTTAAGTGCTTCATAAGCGCCATCAACTTACCTTCAGGAAACTCCTGTCTCTAAGGGAATATAATTTTGAACTTGTGAAGACAGAGAAATGGGGATTATATAGTTTGGTTGCCCAAAATATTTGGACTTTTTCTAATTTGCCTGTGTATCTCTTAGAGCACAAAATATTCCAGAGACTTTACCAGTGGTGAGTAGAAAGGACACCTGACTTTGTGCCCTTTAAGTACTGCATCCCACTGTAATTCTTTTTCTCTCAGCAGTAACAGAGTGAACCTAAGCGCATTGTTATCAATCCTGCTGCATAGCCAGATATTCCTGATTGCGTACTGACAATCTGATTTTTTTCTTTCCAAGCACAGTAATTTTGCATTTGCCCTCAATGGATTTAATTTTGTTTTCAGACTAAGATCATCTTAAATCCTCTTTGTGTTATATACTCCTTCCCAAGTCAGTATCATTTGCTGATTTAGTAAGTGCATTTTCTATCCCATTCTGAATGGGATAGAAATTATGAATAGATGAAACTACCGACCAGCATCTTGAAAAGGGCAGATTATTGCACACTCAACTCGGTCCATCATTCCAGATCAAATGAACTACAGGTGGCTGCTTTTTTGCATGTGGTCAGGTAACACATCTGGCAGTACATAATGCTCTTACAGTTTCCCAGGTGTTAATGAGAATGTACATTGGGATGTGTCAAAAGTCTTCATAAAATCAAGATGTATTACACTTGCTTCCTGTCTAGCTCTTCAGCTGCATACCTCATGGAAGACAGAAATAAGATTGGTTTGACACTACTGTTTCTTGTTGAATCGTGTGTCTCTTATTGCAGCAGCATCTCTAAAGCAGCCTTCCAAGTTGTCTGGCTGCAGCGCTGCTGCTCTTGCTGTCCTTGTGTCTTCCCCCCTGTTCTTTCCCTGGCTTTCACAACCCTGGAAAGGCAGCTGCTGACTCTATTCCCCCTCAAGTCCTGCCTTCCCACTGCATCCCTGGTGCATGGGGGCTCTGTGTGAGAAAGGAATTGTTCAGGTATGACCGGAGCCAAAAGCTTTGAGAAGGAGGCTGTCATGTCTGATATCAGGCTGAAGAGGCTATGAGGACAGGGATAGCACTGAGCTGTGGCAGGTAGTTTGTGGGAGCTGGGGTACTGACATGACCGGGATAATATTTGGGTGTGATGCTGTGTGGGGCAGGACTGACCTTTGGCAGGGAGGGGACACAACAGGTTTGTGGATTAATCAGGGGAGATGAGACCAGCTTCCACTGCTGTCCTTTATCCCTTCCAACTCTCCTTTGCTTTCTGCTCACTGCAGCAGCAACAGGATCTGCAGCCTGGTAAGGCTGCATGTTGCAGGGAAAATAGGGCCCATCCCTGCCTGTGCTTGTCCTCCTACAGAAAGCAGGTAGGACTGAGTCCCGAGTTTCTCTCATATTTCTGAGACAGGGTGTGAAGTAAGTGCAGCTGCCAACTCCAGCCCAACTTCATCTTCCTCTGAAGTATGGCAGGACTCACTTGGGGTGACTCTCCATAGCTGTGAGTCACTTCTGTAAATGCATGGACATGTGTATTGATTGTCTGATGACTTTTTCTGGTTGAAGAGAGGCTGACTGGTGTATAATTCTCTAACTACTCTTTTCACAAGACAGGTGTTATGCTTGTTTTACCCCAATCCACCATAATTTCTAAAACATCGTCAGCAGTAGTTCACAAATTGCTTTAGCTATTTTCCCTCGGGAGTGCACATAGACTTTCAAAGTATCTGTTAGCCTTTGCTTATCTATTTTTTTCTATGCCCCCATCCTACTGTTAAAAACAATTTTTTAGATGCTAGTTCACAATTTTGGTTCTACAGATTGAAACAAAAAAATAACAGCAAATATTTCAGCTATGTTTAGATCTATAATTTGTACTTGTGCCTTTCATGTACTTGGCTGTCTTTACCCACCCTTCTCTTGTGTGTTAATAGAATCGTCCTTCATTGACTTTTATAGCTCTTGCTACTTGAGACACTTTTAGAATCAGAGAATAATTTGGGTTGGGAGAGACCTTGTCCTGGTTTCAGCTAGGATAGAGTTGATTTTCTTCCTAGTAGCTGGCATAGTGCTGAGTTTTGGATTTAGGATGTGAATAATGGTGATAACACACTGATGGTTTAGTTGTTGCTAAGTAGTGCTTATACTAGTCAAGGACTTTTCTTTTTTTTCAGCTTCCCATGCTCTGCCAGGTGCACAAGAAGCTGGGAGGGGGCACAGCCAGGACAGCTGACCCCAACTGCCCAAAGGGCTATTCCATACCATATGGCGTCATGCTCAGCATAGAAACTGGGGGGAGTTGGCTGGGGGGCAGCGATCGCTGCTCAGGGATGGGCTGCGTGTCAGTCGGTGGGTGGTGAGTGGTTGCATCACTTGTTTGGTTTTTTTTTTCCTCCCTGGATTTTGTTTCTCTCTCTCTCATTGTTCTCTTTTTCATTACAATTTTAATCACTATTACTGTTATTATTGTTATTATTTTATTTCAATTATTAAGCTGTTCTTAACTCAACCCACAAGTTTTCACACTTTTACCCTTCCGATTCTCCCCCCCATCCCACTGCAGGGGGAGGGTGAGCGAGCAGCTGTGTGGTGCTTGGTTGCTGACAAGGGCTAAACCACAACAGACCTTTAAAGGTCATCTAGTGCAACCTTCCTGCAATGAGCAGGGACATCTTCAACTAGATCAGGTTGCTCAGAGCCCCCTCCAACTTGACCTTGAATGTTGCCAGGGATGGGGCCTCCACTACCTCTCTGGGCAACCCGTTCCAGTGTTTCACCACCCTCATTGTAAAAAATTTCCTCCCTATATCTAGTCTGAATCTGCCCTCTTCTAGTTTAAAACCATTATCCTTGCTCTATCACAACAGGCCCTACAAAAAAGTTTGTCATCATCTTTCATATAAGCCCCCTTTAAGTATTGAAAGGCTGCAATAAGGTCTCCCTGCAGCCTTCTCTTCTCCGGGCTGAACAATCCCAGCTCTCAGCCTGTCCTCATAGGAGAGTGTTCCATCCCTCCAATCATTTTTGTGGCCCTCCTCTGGACCTGCTCCAACAGGTCTGTCTTTTACATCATAATTCTTCTGATTGAATCCAAACACCATTGTGCCATTTCCTCATATTCAGTCACACACCCTGATTTCCACTTTCTTCTACATTTTTTTTTTAAACTTGCTCTAAGGATGTTAGCCAGTTTCTGCCCATTTTATATTGTTTGACTGGTTCCTAGTTTCTTCTGCTGTTCATCACTTCCCAGCTTCTTTACCTGACCTTATTCTTCAGGCTTTGTGAACCAGGATCAAACCAAGCTGACCAACCCTCTAGTGTTGGGGGAAGCTTAGTGTGTGAATTTAAGGGCTGGTGTTTGTGTAGGTAATGATCTGAACCAAATCCTAAACTGAAACAACCTCAGGTTTCTGGTTCCTAGGTATGCAGCACAGTTCAAGTCCTGCTACGACAGCCAAGTGACTCGGGCTTCTCTGCAGTGTATGACAGGTGCAGGGACAGATTAAACAGCAAGAGAGCTACTGTCACATAAAGGCACATGACCACATTCTACTCCCTGTTCATGGAAAGGAGTGCTTTGAGGATGAGACAAGCTGTGTGCACAACTTGCAAATTCCTACAAGGAAGTCCTTCAGTGTAGTCCCATTTGTCCCTGTTAAAAATACGTAGGTCTAACTGCAGACAGATTTCTTACAAGGAAAATTGTAGCAACGTTCACTGAAATGGAAAAAAACCACCCAGGCTCCACGCTCGTACGTGGTCCAAGCTGAAGAGGCTGTTGCTGTAAGCGGCTCTGAGCTATTTCCTGTGCCATCGCCAGCAGACAGCGCTTAACACGTGAGCTGCTCCATGGTTCATGGTGCAGGGGGGAGTCATGTTTTTGTCGACAGTTAAGGCACAAAGGAGTTGGGAAAGAAAAGAACCTGTTGTTGAAAGAAACTGTCCAGTGAGTAATGAAAGTTGGCTCATTTAAACCACAAAAAAGTGAGGCGCTCTGAAGCCCAGGGATCCTTGGCTTTATTTTTAATCCAGGAACAAGAGAATTGTTTGGAACTCGTGTAGACGGCGAGAGTCTTCTAACTTGTTTCCAAGACTTGGGCTTAGATGGGCATCTTCTAAAAGATGTGAGCATATATGAGAGAGAAATATTGCCTGGTAATGTCTGCAGACTCATGATACTGAAGGTGTTACATAAACTAGGCTTTAAAAAAATCACACAGCTGCACTATTTCCATATTAAAGCTGTCTAAAAGGAATGCCTGTGTGTTCCCATTCATAACCGCTTTAGGCTTCATGATTATCTGCACCCCAGATGTTTTTCCTAAAGCAACTTTCTTCATTTTTCTCCTCTCCCTATCCAGACGAGGTCAGTAAGAAATGGGGGAGCTATTTGTCTTTTCTCTCCCATAGCCTGCATCACCTTTCTTTCAGTTTCCACTTTTCCAGACAGCCTGTAAGGTATTGTTCTTAATATTAGGTTCTTAATAACTGGGTGGGCTCTTCTGCACCCATTTGTTTGACACTGCCATTGCAGTACTTCAGTACCAGGTTTGTTGAAAAATCATACATTTTCACTCCCTGGCCCGTGCAGAGCTATGTTTAGTGTACTGGGTGCTGGGGGAAAGGTGAACTACCTTTGTACTTCCCATTTGGCTACTGAGCCAGTCGCTAGCCTGGCACGAGGGGTCAGAAGGCACAAAGGTGTCCCAGAGCCCACGCACTGAGGAGGCTGAAATAAGGGAAGGATTTCCTGCCTCACTGCTGCCGCTGACCAGAAGACCAGTATAAGACAACTATTGCACAAGCAAGAATCCGGGCCTTTGTTTTTCATCTCCATCTTTGAAATCAGGGAGAGTTTGTTAGCACAAGGCAAAGAGATTCGTAACAGCCAGCCTTTTCTTCCTGCCCCCTGAAACAGCCCACTCCAGCACTTCCTCCAGGAGCGGGAAATGTTGCTGCAATCATAAGTGTATCTCATATTAGCATAACGTTGTATCAATCAGACTTTTGCTGTCTCCTTCACATTCTGTATTCTGGCAAGACTTTTAAGCTAAACAGAAATGATTTTTACAATCATGTTCTCTGTGACAGAAATGTAATTTAATAAAAACGTTTTGAGTTCTTAGAGGAAAAGAAACATTTTCAAAAACCAGTGCAGCTGTAGAGTACATCTGCTTTTTCTCAAACTGTGATCCACATTGTCTCACTGGGTAACACTGAACGAAACTCAGTGCTGTTGAGCTGTGCTAGACATATAAAGACAGTTCTGACTTTTCAAAATTGTTGACAGCTTTTGAATTACTATTTGGCCTCATAAGCAGGAGCTGAACACTGACTGGACATCTTTAGTTGGCAGATTAGATGATAGATCCCAGGTTTTTGGGGCATTTTAGACTATAACCAGGTGTGCCAATCATCTTGCGCAGGCAAACTCTTACATGTAAAAGTCACCAAACTATTATACAGAAATGAAGCAGTATAAAATACAAACTCATATACAATTATACTTGGCCTGGAGCTCTGGACTGGAAAAGGTGAGGTGGGGTAAGCAGGTTATCAAACCTGCCTCGGCAAAGATTCTGTGCACTGTCCTTGCAGGTGTGGAGCCAGGTCTCCCGTAGACAGAAGAGCTGCATGATGAAGCCGTTGAGAAACTGGGTAGTGTTACAGGAGAGCCAATGGCCCCTAAGTAACAGACCTTTGGGAAGTCTGTACGTAAATTTTGTGATTAAAATTTCTGCTGTAGACGTCTGCACCGCTAACATTATCACCATTACTCTGTGGGAAGGTTATGGCAGTCTCTTGGAGCAAACTTCAAAGTGAACCACAGGTATCTGTGACTGGGTCCCTTAAGCAGCATTTCTCCTGCTGTGCTTGATTTATCCATTATAACTATTGTGCCACCCATAGTGGAGCAGTGAATCTCTTAACCCCCAAAGGTGCTGCGTGAGAGTAAGAGGAGGAGAGCAGAGCTTGTGCTGTGCTAGACTTGGACAGTCTTTCACACAAGTTGCGTTAGACAATGATGTTAGAAGTTTTGAGAGAGAAGAGCTTATGTTGGCCTGTTGTTTCATGACTGAAGGTATCTGAGATCCCCAAGAATACGTCCACCAACATCAGGGCTGATGTTCTGTCTGCTGGTAAGAAAAAGAGGAAAAGCAAAGGAATGAAAACCACTTTCTAATTCTTAAATATTTACATGTGTCCTTAAGTTTGCTGTGATTTCTGTGAGACTGTGCTACACTGGTTGAAGCTAAACACTGAAATTCTTTGCAGGTTTGGCCACTTATTTCAACCAGGCAATTCTTTTCTCACCCAAAGGAAGTGTTTTTCTTTTCAATTGCAACAGGAGTAAAGCCCACCACTATTTAAAAAAAAAATTTATTAAAAAAAAAAAATATTGGACAGTGACATCTTCAAATGCTGCAGCTGACAGTAATTTTACTCTAGCGTGGTCATGTTTTCTTAAAGGTTGTC
>VZTL01042323.1:1520-17657 GCA_013400535.1 Scopus umbretta | reverse complement strand
GGGGGGACAGGCCGGGGGACCAGGGCGGAGAGCAGTTTTGCAGGGAAGCGGGCTGCCTGCCTCCGCCTGCGCGGAGCGCGTCCCGGGTGGCTGCGCGGGCGCGGAGCGCGGACGGCGGGAGCTGACCGCTCCCCCCGTGGTGCTGAAGGCGGCCCCGGGGCGGTGGGGAGGGGCTGCCTGCGAGAAGGGCGGCCTTCCTCGCCTCGGGACCCTGACAATCCCGGCTAATTTGCCGATCAGCGGGGGGAGCAGGCAGGGAATGTCAAGCGGTCACCGCCTGGTGCCAAATCGGGCATCAAATTGGCGCGACTGATGCCTGCGTGTTGTTCTCCCTCCAACCTCTGAACCAGAGCGTAACCCCTGGGGAGGGGGACGGGGCGCGGAGAAGTAGGACCGGGCCGCACCCGGGGCGGGAGGAGAGGGGGACTTCTGAAGACCTACCTGGGAAATAGGAAGATCTGATAAAGGGCTGGAAGGATCCTTCAAAGTACGGAAAGGAGAAAGTCTTTGGAGGGACACTCTGAAGCAACGCAGGGGAAGTTTCTAGTAAATAAATAAAACGCAATTAAGCAAAGGGTTACCACCGGTTGGACTCGACCCACGGCTGGGTCTGTCGCTTGGTCCGGGGACCAATGCGGTACTTCTTCCCCCAAAAAAATCCCGAGCAAAACCGAGCTCGGGACGGCCCAGGAAAAGCGGCATTTTTACTGGGGTGGTTTTGCCAGCAAAGCGGCGCTCTGGAGGCCAGAGTCGGGCCGGAGACCCGTCTGCCTGCTCGCCTGCCTGCTACGCTCGTCCGCCCTGCGGAGGCGGCGGAGCGGGACTGCCAGAGCTGTCTTAAATACGAGCGCTGCCGAAGGGCTCGGCGGCTAGCTGCTAGGTCCTCCCTCCCCTTCCTAAACCGTCTCCCTCCTCTTCCCCCCGCGCCGCCCTCCCCTGCGGGCGGTAGGCTCCGCTGCGCCCCGGGACCGGGAGCGGGCCGCTTACCGGCGCGGGGGGCGGAGGAGAGGATGGCGTTGACCCCAAACTTCAGGAAAGTGGAGTCGCTGCTGGAAGTCTGTGGCGAACAGATCCTCCTGGAGCCGGCGGCGGCGGTGGAGCTGGTGAGCTCCGGAGTCCCCGAGTCCGTCCTGGCCGCCGAGGTTGGGGGGGACATGCTGGGCGGGGGGGCAGTCCTGGGCAGGTAACCGGTGGGCCTGCTGATCCGGATCAAATCTTCCACCAGGAAGCTGGAATGGCTGGAAAAAGCTGATTGCAGCGACTGAGGCAAGGTGAGGGTGGGAGTCGGGCGCAGGAGGCTGGGGTAGACGGCCGGCGGAGCGATGAGGCTGGGGAACATCATCGCAGGGGCCGTCCGCGGAGCAGGGCTGGGACCGCTCGCTTGTTTGTTTGTTTGCTTTTGGGTTTGTTTTCTGCTTTGCAAACCTCGTTTAGTAAAGATCCAGCTAGCACGCCTGGCGGGGTTCTCTCTGCCCCTTCCTCCTGGACGATGGGTTTTATAGTGGTCAGCCCCGCTGAGGCTCTTTCAAAAGTGACAGCCCCAACAATGGGGTTCAACAAAGTTCTCCACTTGAGCTTCATTCAGGGCGAGCTCCGGGCTTCTCCATTGGTCCGGGGCTGCAATTTATGATTGGATTAGACTTCATAAGCAACCGGGGCACAATGGCCCCGCCACAAAGAAAGTGTAGTCATCAATTTTGCATATTGACCGCCTCTTTGGAATACAGCGCTCCAAAGGCTCCCAGCAGGGTTTTGTTCAGAGGCAACACACACAGGCTAATTAAATGCCTATTTAAAAGTTTCGAATGACATCTTGCCTCGTAGAAAGGGAATTATTTAAAGAAAGCACTAAATTTATTTGCCGCTCCCCTGCTGAGTTTAGGAAATAAATCAATAAATATTCATATAAACTTATCTGCGGGCTCTCAGAAAAGCACAGGTTTTGTGGAATGGAAAATACAAATTGGAAAACGTGGAACTCAGCTCTGCTGAGGAGGGGGAGGAGGCGGGGGGGGGAATATTGGGAGAGTTCTGCCCGCTGCTATTAGTGGGCGGCAAAATTTGTGCGTGTAGTTGGGGTTATTTTTCTATCTGCACGTCAAAGGTCCTGTATAAAGCGAATTAGCCTTGTTAGCCTCTTCTTTCAGGGTCCGAGCTTCCCGAGAGTCTTGCGTACGTGTGCTCAGGCAAGAGGCTTGGCCATACCGGACCAAAATGTAAACCTTATTGTAGCCGGGTGGAACTCTGCTCCGAGAAAATCTGAACACTGAACGATCTGAAGAGCTTTGTGCCCCCTCAGGTTCTCAGTCTGTTGGTCCTCCTGAGCTCACCTACATTAAAAAAGGTGGAAATAGCTCCCCTCCGCCCGTGAAAGTGAAGGCAATGCTGTAGCATTTTGCTCCTTGCCGCTAAAGTAGTCTGAGCTAGTCTCGGTTTTATCAGTATCGGTGGCTCGAAGCCTTCTCGACGACGCCAAATTCACCTGAATTCGCTTTTTAGCTGCGTGCTTGCGCAGGATTTCTGGAGGTGTATTCGGGTCGGTGCCGCAGAGCCGAAAGTCCCTTACCTTTGGTGTAAGGGACAAACGACATCGTCTAACGGAGAAGTGGAAAACGGGGATTTTTCTGGCAGAGAGGTTTTGTTTGTAGTGGCAAACGTGGAAACGAGCGCAAGTGTAGTTAATTTCCTTTGGAGCTGGGTGATGAAAGCGGCTATTGAGAGTGCTTTTACCTGATTTCTCTGTTAAAGACTATAACAGATGTGTTAAATGTCCTATGTTTTAAAAGCACCCTATTCATCCCTTTGGTGTGGCTGAACCTTTGCAAGCAGAAGTGTGCAGCTCAACCATGCAGCCTTTATCCTATTAACCATGAACTAACTGTCACCTTCAGCTGTTTTCCCTTTTTACTTTTTAACACAAAGCTTTCTCAAAAATCTTATTAACCAGCTTTATTTCTCTCGATGGTTTTTGTTCGGACGTTTTGTCTTGATTATCTCCATGTCGATGCTTTAACCATTCAATAAAAGTGCATCTGCGATTTATATCACATTAGGGAAGAAAGAAAGTCTGTTAAACCTCTCCCTTGATTCAAATCAAAAAGTTATTTATTAGAAAGGACGGAATCAGCCCTCGAAATTGTATGATCCTGACAAGCTTTCCCGGTGCTGTACGCCGGCCTCCAGCAGATGAGCATCTGCAGAAGGCTGACTTGGAAGACGCGCTGTCTGAAAGCATCACGTTGCAATAAAACCTCGCCGGAGTTTCCCCTTCCCCCAGCCCCTCTCCCAAGTTTTGTTAATCTTGATGCTTAGCAGGTAAAGACCAAAGGGAAGGAAGGCGCGGGCAGACCCCGAAGAGCTCGGGGGGTGTCGAGGGGCTGCCCCGTCCTGCGCCGGGTTTAGCTTTCCTCTCGCCCCCACCCGGAGCGCTCCGGGGTTATCTCAAGCCCGTTTATACGCATGGCTGCTCTCAAGGTGTTATTTAGCAAGCGAGTGGGACGGTAGCAAATGGAAAAAGCAAACAGGGCTTTCCCAATAAAAATAATTGATTGGCACCCCCCAGCCTCCCCCCGCCTCGTTTCTCTCCCCTGCCCCCTCTCGCAGCTCCGGCGTCTCGGAGCAGCCCGGGCGGATCCGAGAACACTTATTTTTTTCCAGTCATTATATGTTTCCTTTGAGATGATTTACTCCTTTCTTTACATATACATTGGGGGCATTTTGCCTCACTATAGACCAACTGCTGCTAATTTCTCTGGTTTAAAAAAGAGGGGCTGACATTTTCTGGAAGGTTGGGTCAGACGCATGCTGGGGCACACGTGGACCCGGTTCCTTGTGATGCGTCTGAGCACACTCATAAAGAATTCCTTAAGCACCAAGGCAAAAGGGACTAGACATCTATTGAAAAGGAAGATAGACCATAAGAAACCAAGAAATCAGACGAAAGGATCTTATTTTAAGCGATCTTCTTTGGAAGTTTCTTTTCAAAGGCAATGATCATTTAAGAGAAGGGAATTCTAATGTCTCAGGGTAAAACCTGTGACTAATGCCGTTTGACCTATGCTCATGGCGTTTTGTGCTTCCTGCCATTCATTTTAATGTCGTTATCTTCAAATTTATTTCTTCAAAGTCACTCACTTTNCGCAGCCGGGGCCGAGCCGAACTTCGCCTCCTCTTCCCACGCCGGGAGCGGCCGGGCGAGCCGCCGCAGCCCCGCGGCTTCTCCTTCTCCACAGCCACGGAGAAAGCGTGTGTGTGTGTGTACGCGTTTTGTTTCCTCTTCTCTTCTTTTTTTTTTTCCCCCCTTTTCTCCCAGGGAGGGGTGCTCCGTCCCCGGCACGCCCAAGCTCCCTAACGATGCTTATCGACCTCGTCGGGAGCTTGAATGGAGGCTGCGGGGGCGAAGCTATATTAAGACACCTAAGGCTTCACCTTTAGAATTCAAGCAGAAGGAACAGTAACTGTTGGTCCGTTCAAAGCTCTTCTACATCCCCCCCTTTTCTTGAAAATCCTTCTATTGTGCCAATCAAGCAGATGGTTTGCAGGAAATATAGCTTGGCCCCAGTGACCGAAACTAATTTTAACTAGCTTTCCAAGCCTGGCACGTTTGTTTTGCTCTTACAAAATAGCTAAAAAAACAGCTGGCAAGGGTGAATTAAACCCATTAAAGACACATTTATAAGAAATTATATTCACATAGGTTGCTTGAAACCCCCCTAAGAGGGGAGAGATGAACGTATTGAAATGAAAATGTCCCCGAACACACTACCCTCCTTAACATCGCCTGAGAGTCTCAAAACATTTTACTAAATAGATTAACTTGACTATTGTTTCGCATCACATTTATCAGCTTCATTAAGTGAATAGCTGAACAAATATATTACGCATGCATGAAAAGCTCTTTTGGGGGCTGCCTTATTGTGTCCTCAGCCCTGACAGGTGGTTAACTGTGTTNACACCAAAAAAACCCCCCAAAACCGCCGGCAGCGGGGCGGGGGGTAGGGCTTGAAGCCTGCGTGTGTCCCCGTCCGAGGCTGGTAATCCGCATGAAATCGGAGGAGCCAGCGCTTCAAATCCGGAGACCAAAGCGCTCGCCGGGGCTGGGCCAGCGCCTCCCCCGGGGCGCGGAGCGGCCCCCCCGCAGGCCGACGTCTCAATCACGGCCGCGGCCCTGCCCGNAAGTGAATAGCTGAACAAATATATTACGCATGCATGAAAAGCTCTTTTGGGGGCTGCCTTATTGTGTCCTCAGCCCTGACAGGTGGTTAACTGTGTTTCTCTCTCCTCTCCCCCCTTTCCCTCTATGCGCAAAGAAAGAGGGATCTCGGACAGAGCGCGCAGCCCAGACTTGGCAAAGGGACCTAGAGGGGAGAGTTACTTTCTTTTCCCTCGCCATTCATGCTGGCCAGCCTAGAGTGCACGCAGCCTGAAATGCAACCAGATGATCTGATCATGTCAAAAGTAATTAACTTTAGTTTAGTCTCTGTGTCTCGCTTGCGCTTTACTAACTCCTTCCGAGCCTGTTTAATTTGCATCCTTTCTTCCAAATTTGATTATTTTTGCCTACTTCGTCCTTTTATCCTTCCCTCAACCTCCACCTTTGTTACAAAAAAAATAGTCTGGGGTTGAACAATCCCTCTTCTTTCTTCTCCACTGATCTGTCTAATAAACAACCAACCACACAACCTCCCCAAACCCAACTGCTTTCATGAGCTAAGATTTGCACGTTTTGGAGAGGTAGGATTTGCAAAAATGCAGTATGGTGTTTTACTTGTTGCCTCAATTTTGTGATTACTGAGCACAGTGGAAACTAGCTGTGATTTGGAAACAGTGGCTGTTCAGATTCTCAGACGCTGGAGGCCAAGGTCCTGCTTGTTTCATTTGTGCTCTCTGCCCCACGAGTTACCAAGTTAGACTACGCAGATGAAGCGTGGAGGATGAGAGAACATGATACTTTCCCATTTGTCTTCTCCAATACGTGTTTCTCTCATCTTAGTCAAGTAGGTGAGATGAATTAAAAATCCTTTTGTCTTTCAAATCAGGTCTTAAATCTACCCCTACCACCTTACCGCAAACCTAAGTGGTGATCCTTTGCTTATGATGGTGGCAAATTTCTCTGCTTGCTGATTCACTGAAATCTCTAGGCAGTGGGCGGGTTTAAGTGCGAGGAGTTGAGGATCCCATTACTTTTCCACTCGTAAAGCCCTGGTTCTGTTCCCCATTCTCCAGGCTATGAGAGCTTCTTTGGAGGAAAACATTCTGTCAGGGCAATTTGACAGGAGAATGAATGTGTCCTGGGGTGGACTTCAGCAAACCTGACAGGTTGCTGTCACCTTAAACTGAGGGTCCCTCAGCCCACGCAATCCCTCAATGCCTTTTGCAAGAGTGGGTGCAGTCTTTTAGAGGCCGCTCTCCATCCCTCTGCCTGCTGGAGCAGTGTGTAGGGACCTCTGTCTCTCAGAGAAAGGAGAACAGAGTTAGTATTTAACTACCCTGCAGGATTAAACCAGGACCTTCTCTTATTTCTACACCTTTTCTTAAAAGGGACAGACCATTAGCCCTCAATCCCTCAACTTTTACCACCCCAACTGACTGATACTGCACTTCCTTGGGGCTTAAGCCCCTCTGGAAAGGTTTCACAGAGAGGCTCAGAAAAGCCCATAGGATGCTGATGAGAGCCCAGGTACTTGGAAACACTTTCCTGCATGGAAAGTCTTCCCTAACGCATGTGCTGTTAGCCAGAAAGATGGTGATGGGCTGGGAGGCTCACTTTGCTCTTTCTAGGTGAAAATACCTTCAGATGCTGTGATCTGGTGGGGGAATGGGCTGTTGGGGGGGGTTCCAGGTAGGTGGTAGAGAGGTTTTAATGAATCGGTCACCTGCACTGTGGTGTATCACCCTTTCTGGGAAGTCATACTGTCCCTCCTGGTGCAAATGCTTTGGCCATGCAGGTTATCAACTTCTTGGCACAAACTTATTGTTGCAAGAATATTCCCGATTCGAAGGTGTGAGGTATCTTCTTCAAAACTCAGCGGTTGTTATCTTGTTGAGTCCTATGTGAAGGTGCTGAAAATTCTGTTGACGGGGATTAAAGTATACGCCTTTTGGTGGGACCAAAAGCCATGTGATAAGGAAGGAAGAGAAACTCAAATACTCTGTAACAGTTACTTAGCAAGAAAAAAAATGCAAAAATTCCTTGCTGGGATACTGCATAATGCTTTGACAATTGAAATGGGGGAATCTCTTAAAAAAGAATAGAATAAAGTCATTTGTGAGTTCTGGGGTTTTTTTGATATTTGAATTCTCTGGGCATGTAGTGATTTAATCCTGGAAGCATTACACTGGTGAACTTGTCCATTGAGGCAATGGATTTGCAGTTAAATGGTTCCTTTCCAGACCATGTTCTAACCATAGCTATACTCACATCTATAGGTCGCTGGCAAATGGTACTGCATCCATACAGGAAGAGACTACATGTGCAGGGTTCTTTGGAGAAGATGCAATGCTTGGTGTTTCCAGAAATACAAAGCTGTTCTTGTGGATGTTGATATGGAGTAGGTTTGATTTCTGGAGCTCTGTCAGAAGGAGAGAGAGCTGACACACTTTGTCCCTCAGGGTTTACCTTCATAGAGCTAGTGAGAAATGAGTTGGCAAGCACTGGCCCACATGCTCTGTTCCCAGTTACTTTGTGTAAATTGGAAAGTCAGATGAAAGAAGATACCTGTATTTCTGTTGTCCTCTGGGGATGCTTTTTATCAAGTGAGGTGCTTCAGGTAGAGGAAACCAAGGAGAATGGAGCAATAATGACTGAGGAATGAATAGCTTCGTAGTCTCATGCGTCATGGACATCTCTTCAGGTTTCTCAAGTGTAGGTCTCTGAATTCAGGATGACTGGCTCCATGCAAAGCCAACAGGTTTTGCACTAGATCTCCACTCATGAGAAAGACTTGTGCCTTCCAGAAAACATTTGACTCATTGTAGAAACTAGAACAGGGATGCCCTTCATCTGGGCTTTCCTTTGAAAACAACACAGCTTCATGGTGTTCAGAGATGAAGGGCTTTTCCATTTTATCACTGGGAAAAGCTGACAAGGTTCCAATTTCACTTGCACTTGTAACACTTTCTTGAAATAGCAAAGACCACAACCTTTCTGATGGGAGCTTACCCAACCTGTAGAAAGCATGTCCCTTCTCAGAGAATTTTGTTTCTTTCTGGAAAACAGTAAAAAATGCCATCCTGGTTTGCCACCAGCCATGAGATTGGATAGACATGTGGTGGAATGCTTTGTCCATTTATGCTTTCAGCTTTCTGAAAGCAAACGGAAGTCTCTAGGACTAAGGAGAGTGCAAGTGTGTAAAGAAAGTTGTAGAAAAGCATTTCCCCATGCCTTTGGCCTGGGAATGTTGCCCGTTCTGTCAGGGTTGAAGTCAGGGGCAAAACTCATGCTAATTTCAATGCGGTGGGGTTAAGCCCTAGAAGAATTTGAATGTGCTTGTCTCTTTTCAGTACTTTGTCAGGAGTGTTTTGATACTGCAGGGGAAATATCAAAGACGACTGAAGTTTAGAATTAGACAGCCAGGATGTTTGAATGGGATCTTCATAGTCTGAAACAGGTTTTCTCAGGTTTCTCGTCATGCCTGTACAAATGAGAACTACTTAACAAAAATTGTGCTTTAACGGTTGCATTCACATCTTCGTCTCTCATCGTGACATGAACTTTGTCTTTTTTTGTCTCCTCTCTCTTCTTCCATGAAAAATGTAAGAGGGTGGAGAACATCAAATCTTGTGTCTCTAGAAAGGTCTTTAGGGGAGTTGGATGGGATTTAGCAGATTTAAAATTTGACTTGAGGAAATCTGCTAAGGTCAGGTTGTCCTGGCACTGATAAGCATTGCTATCAGGCAGGGTGCAAGGGGGGTCAGGGCTATGAACTGCACAGGTCTTGAACTGCAGGCATTTAGTCACAATGCTGGCAGAAGGGTTGTCCCCCTTTTGCGGATGGAGGAGCATTGGCACCATCCCATTTACTCACCCACAAACATCTTTGAAAATAGACTGCACTAGTTTATTTTTCAAGTGGTAATGTTACACAAGCGTTGTGCATCTCAGTCAAACTCAACAGTTTAGCATCAATTTTGCTATGAATAAGAGATGAAATATGCTCTTTTTGAGGAGCCATGCTCTGGCTGCTACCCCTTAGACCCAGAAAGGTCAGGAGAGAGGAGGCTTTAAGCTACATTTGCATCCTTCAGATTCATGGATGTCCTGGGATAACAGGTAGTTCTCTAGTGTCTTTTAAATGTATCTGGCTTGGGTCTTAAATGGAAGTCTATTCTCTCACCTATTAACCTATTATCAGGCTTTCCCTAATGGTATCAACCAAAAAAATTGACTGTCTTCCCTTTTTGCTGAAAGTTTACTGCTCTTACAGGGGAAAAAAAAAAAAATCAGCAGAGGGGAATGCAGAGAGACAGGGCTAAGTTGCTGCCTTGGGTCAGACTCTCTCTCAAGTGGCAGTTTAAGCAAAAAGGCTGGACTTCTGCACTGGAGCAGTTAGTGTCTAGGCCTTTTCCCTGCTGCTTTTATAGCAGAAGCAGGAGGCAGTAGGATGGTTACTGAAGCACGGAAAAGTTTTAATTCATTGCTGTCTATGACAGTTGTGTGTACGGCAAGTGTCTCCTGATTTGTGAAAGAACAAATGGAGGATAACTTCTTGTTATCTTCTGCTATTTCTATGGCATCCTTTAGCCAAAGAGAAGGTTTTTTGATCTCAGTTCTGATGGTCCTAATATTTAAGACTGTTTCAAGAAGGTTGGAATAACCATGGGATTCTTGAGTTGTACCAGTCTGAGCAGAAGGATCCAGTAATTGGATATCTTTCTTTGGAAAAATTGGTTCATACAAGGCATTGCATCTGGTTTCAGGCCCCACAGTACAAAATGGGACCAGCTCTGGTCTAGACTGGCCTGAGAAAAAAATTCAAAACCAGGGTATTTGCAACTCTGCACAGATGGAGCAGGACTGTGAAACAGACTCACTATTTCCAAGAAAAATATATAGGCTTTTATGAAAGCTTTAGGCAGAACCTTGTCTTGGCTTATTTTCCATTTACCACCATAGCTATGTGAGTGTAAGCATTTCCCTTAGAGGAGCAGGTAGAGATGACGTGCTCTAACATGCTGCAGCTCCTTTTCACCCTGCTTTTAGTGTCTCCAGGAAGCCAGTATGTTTCAGACTTGCTCTTTATATTGGGAAACTGACTCCAGTACACAGCTAGACTGTCTGGCCACTTGGAAAAATCCACAAAGGCAGACAACTAAAGTCATCCTTCTGGGCTGGGAACTTTTCATCTCTCATGCCAGTGATCCGGGATGTCCTCTGGAGCTAGGGCCATGTGGCCAAAAGGACTGTCCTCCTCCTCCTCCCCTAGCCTGTTCTCACTGAAAGGTGTGTCCTTCAGCTCTGACTGTCTAGCTTAGATGTGTTTTAAGTGGTGCTTTCCTGAAGAGCTGTCATTAAATCATAGGGTTTGTTTTATGACTTACATTTCAAACAAAGTTTTAAGCAAGACAGCCAAGTAATTACTTATAGCTTTTTAAGAATGTGCACTTTGTTTTCTTTTCCTCTTAATTTAAATTCCAGAGTACACAGGACTCCCATTTTTAAGTAGATTTTAACCATGACTAGAGAAGCTTAGTTATCAGTTATGCACTATAAACAATGTGCGAGGGGGAGATGTTTTGATCAGTGCTATTCAGTCCTTGCTTGCTAATCTAATTACAAAGTATAGGTTTCCTGACACAGGGCTGCTTGCATAGAAAAGGCTTTTCTCACACCTGGTGGATTGTTTAGCCAAGCTTTTTAAATGCTTACAGTTTTAAAGAAAAAAAAACTTTTTAAAAAACGAGTTCCTGTGCAGGGCAATAGAAAGAATTTAGTGGTTGTCAACACGAGTTTAGTATAAGGGTGCTGTGTAAAATGTGGGTTCACTTTACATTGACCTTTGGACATAGTAGCCCAAAACATTGTTTTACTTTTTTTTTTAAGGGTTAAGGAGAGTATGAAAGATAACAGATGTTGGTGACTTTATTAAATTAAACATGTGCACGCGCACATATATGTCTATATACATATATGGACGGACACGATGCTTCTATATTTTTGGATGTTTATTGTTAGTGCCTCAAGCGCTGCACAGCTCTGAAAGGGCAGCTTTGAATTGCAGCCCCAGCAAAACAGTATTTTTGTGCTGTTTAGTCCCCTGATTCCTACAAACAAAATAAAGTACCTTGTCGAATAAGGGCCATTGAGCAGGGATGATGGGTTAAGAGCGGGGGTCCGAAGTGGTGGCGTGGGTGCTTGTTTATCAGGGAGGAGTTGTCAGTTGTTGGCTGTGCTGGTGAAAGGAGGGACGCTAGAGTCTGATGGCTGGGAGAGCATTGATGTGAGGTAACGGGGTAATCGGATTGAAAGTTAGCCATGGTATTTATGTCAGTTCACATTTCGTCAAATGAATAATATGAGGTTGCTACCTAGCCCAGGACTTGGCCCGGGGGTTGGGTTATAAAGAATCTAAGGCCTCATTTGATTCAAATATAAATTAATTCTCACTGGAGCGTTGGCTGATTAATCTATTTGCATAATAGTAGAAAAACTGCAGTGTGGTTACTTTTGCAGGGATTTGGACAAGAAAAGCTTTAAATTCATTTAAAAGAATAGTGTGTGAGAAGTCAGGGAAGCAAAAGCACCTCTATAGGGCTCCTGAAGCCATTTTTTTTTCCCCTGACCCTGATGTGCAAAACTGAAGGTTAAATTTGTGCATGCAGAAGTCTGACACCCTCTTGAAAGAAAATTGTGTTCTGACATCTAGTTACCCTTACATTTTTATATTTTATGTAAATAGTGCTGCTTTCGCTAGTTAGAACAATGGCATCCTTTATCATTTTTTATACTTAATAAAAATGAAGCCCAAATAAAAAAGGCATGCTGTGTATGTGAAGTAAATGTTGAACTGCAGCAAAGCTGTGTGGGGAGAAAAAGAACTAGGAGAACCAAATTCACTGGAAATGTAAATGCTATTTGTGTGTGAGCTTGGTTATAATTTGCTATAGGGGAATGGAAGATCATGGTTCTGCTGGCCACACACATCCAACGTGGTGAGGGAAGGAGAGCGAGTGGGTCTCAGTGCTGTCACTGAGCAGAAGCTCGAAGAGAAAAAGGGCTCCTCTGCTGCCCCAACAAGTCTCTCAGCATTTCACTTTTGGAAGCACACTGTTAGAGAGGACAACATACGGGGCAGTGTGCACCCACACACATGCACAGTCAAACAAACATGTTATTCTGTCATATCCTATTTTTCCCTAAACTTGCAGGTGAAATACTGTGCATCTCTATTGCCTGTATAAAATATTATGTAAGGTCTGGTTTTGGTTTTGGTTTTTTTGGTTTTTTTTTTTCCTCGCTATCCACAAGACTGTAATGTTTGACCGTTTGGCAAAGTATTTTATGTTTGCACACAGATATTGAGACTGTTTTGTGAATCATGTTTGGGTCCATTGAGTGGATTGAATTCTGTAAAATTCACAAAACACAGCAGCGAGCAATTAAAAAAAAATAATCCAGATACTGCTCTCATTGGAGTCTGTAGCCATTTTGCCAGTGAGAAAAAAAAACATGCTCTAATTAAGCAAAAAGTAAACCTTCCAGCAAGGATGTTAGGATGCAGTTATAGCGGATCAGCATGCATATGTGTACTGGGAACCTCCAGGTCCATATGCTCTAGAGTTAGTTGAGTATGCACAGAAAAGCTGGGATGTTACTTGACTCACTTGAGTTTTAAAGTATCTGCTGAGATTAAGGATGTCATGCCCCTGCTGCAGCCTACAGAAGTTTTTACTCTGAGTTTGGTTTCTTCTGCTAATACCCAATGCCTTCAAACACAGACAGTGGGGATAGGAGATGTCCCACCTATCCTCTTCAGCTAAGGGCTGAGAAAGCTTGCAGTGGCTATTCCCAATGAAACCTTTGAATCCAGGTACTTGGGAAGAATCATATTGATGGTGTAGATTGTAGTTACACTAAAGCAAATGGCGCTCTAAAACTTGTTCATGTCTTAGGCAGGAACATTGTAATATGTAGATCATCTATAACTACGTCCACACATGGGAAATGGGGTTTTGTAGGAGTGTTGCCAGCTGCACCTGAACTTTAGTACTTGTGAATGTCTTGGGCATGCACAATTCAGACCAGGTGCTGAGGCTTCCTTGATGCCAGTGGTATTTGTACTGACTTACAGGGATGTTTCCCATCAGGGCTCTGCAGCTGGTTTGGCAGCTGGCTGTCGCTGGATGGAGAAGGTCTGGTTCCTCCTACCTCATGCCCTTCTTGTTCCTGGCTGTGTAAGCCCATGGTCCCTCTGTGTCAGATCTGGTGCTTAACAGATCCTGTGCCAATCTGTCTCAGTGTCCCAACAAAAAACTAACCTGAGAAAATAAAAATAGGTAGTTTTCAGCTAGTGTAGCAAGCTGAAGCCAAATGCAAGGTGCCATGTGAGGGCTAAAGCCCATGCAGTGGAAAGGGAAGGACTGCAGAACCAGCAGTGGTGGCAGGGATCTGGCAGGTTCACCAACTTTTGCTGTTTGCAAGACATGGCATGAGCTCAGGCTGGAATGTGTAACTTCACATTTATTTCTTAAATTCTTTGGTTATTGCTTCTAACTTTTGAGTTTGTTCTGCCTCTTTTTCCTTCCTTTTCCTTTTCCTTTTCCTTTTCCTTTTCCTTTTCCTTTTCCTTTTCCTTTTCCTTTTCCTTTTCCTTTTCCTTTCCTTTTTTTTCCTTTTTTTTTTCTTTTCTTTTTCTTTTCTTTTTTCTTTTCTTTCCTTAGTTTAGCACACCAATACTACGCTTCCAGCGTAATTATTATTTTGACCTGGCTTATACCTGTTGATTGCTTTTCAGAGCAATTTGGGAAGGATGTGCTGCTCCTTAGTTGAATGCTGTCTTTTTTTTCTGAGACAGGAATTAGGCAAAAGATCTTGACAAACTACCATTGAGAAAGGAAAGATGGTGGTCAAAACCCCTTTATTTAAAAAAAAAAATTTTTTTTTAAAAGTGCTATAGTGTCTGTATGTTCACTGTTGCAATATAAGCGTTTGAAAGCACAAAACAAATTGATCCTAGCTATGGTCATAAAGCAGCTACGCTGCAGTATTTTTGTGGTTAATTCTTGTGGAAGGAGAATGTCTGGGATCTGCAGAAGGTTGGGCCATACAAGCAAATGACATGCCTGATTAACAGAACGTTGTTACGAGATAATAGTGACTCTGCTGTCTTGCTCTGGTATTTATGAAGAATAAACAAGACCAAGAAAAAGCCAAGACATCTGCTTTCTGAACAGAAGCCCTCAGTCTGTTGACAACCTTCTAGTCCAATTACTCCATGTCTTTTACAGCCAATGATTGATGTAGGTCTGATCGTTTAATCTGGGGGAAGTTGAAGGCAAATGAAACGGAGCCTCTGTGCTTGTCTGACTGACCTGGATAACATACCCATTTGAATTAGCCGTGAGTACTTAAGATAAATACAAGACTTTACTTCTGTTTACCTTGATGCAGTGGAAGGAAGACATGCCTAGCACACTGGAGACAGTACAAGGCACCAAGGCTACTGGGTTCTTTTCGTGGTCCCATCTGCAGAGTAAAATGATGCAAATTGATTAACTTCACTGAGCCTCTGTATTGCCAGACCTGACGGATGGAATAAGTGTTCATAGTGCTTACTTCATGAAGTTTTTTGAGATTTAATTAAGACATCTATCTACTTCTTTTTCCATACTTTATCAGAAGTAGACATTAAATTATTTATGCTTACAGCTTAAAGGAAAGCTTTATCTTTCAATGTTTCTTGTACCATTGTACCTTTGGTACTCGCTATATAATTTCTGCAGTTTAGATATTAACTGCTTTTACTTCCAGTAACTCGCAATGTGTGAAGGGGGAATAGCAGAAAAGAAAAAAGGCATCTTTTTCTTTCTTTCCCTGCTGTGATGTCAAAATGTGAAATAATATTACATGTGACAATAATAAGGATTAAAAGAAATAGCTGTTGGATGGGCACTGCTGATTTGTGAAAGTTGTTTCATGTGTTTACAATAAACCTATCTGTCCAGGTCACACAACTGAAGTTGAAAGTGATGCTTAGAAGGTGCTGTTAGACAAAGAGGCTGAACTCTGTCTAGCAGCTTGTGGGTACTTGAAGGTAGAATCAGTCCCCAATCTGTTTTGACCACATGAGTCTATAGTTTCACTTGTGGCAGTTCTGACACTCATTTGACCTCTTTGTGAGCTGATTTTATTCACTAACTCAACAGGAATTTCACCAAGGGAAAAAAAAAAAAAAAGCTTTTTTTTTTTTTTAATTGGGGTTTATGGTTGAACAAAAGGAATTAGTTCAGCTAGGGACATATATATTTTTAATTTGATTCCTCTTTTCAGTTTAAATTACGGTGCAAGAGAGATGCGTTTCAGGAAACTAAAAGAAAGAATCCCCCTCTTCAACGTTAGAATGGGGTGCATCTGACTTTCTTCAACCAGACTTATCAGTCAGAAATATTTGGTCCAGGGTAGGTTTGAAAGCGATGAGTTTTGCATGCTTTTTCCTGTTTTTCTCATTCTTTATTCTTCTCTTCATGTCTTTCCATCCCAGACCTGTCACAGAGAGAGAGTGAGGCTAAGGTGAGTGCAATAAATCCAGAACGAAGGGCCAGGACTGGAAAGCCATGAGTACAATCTGCATGAACATCCTGTTTGCATGCCGTAGATGCTGTTTGCATGCCATAGAAGCTGTTTGCTCACAGTTGCCTTCAGTAAGGACTTAGGTTGGGTAAGCAGGCAGGTCAGCTTATGAAACTGCAGAAGAAAAAGTACCAGGTAGGTCTTCATGCTTCCTTCTGAAGCTTTTTGAATGTTGAAACACCATTACAAGCTGTATCAGTGCCAGTGACAAAGCCAAGCTTGTAGGCACGCTTCCTCACCGGTCTCTGTCCACCCATACTTTTATGTTTCACATTGTTTGTTGGTCGGGGTTGAACAAACCTGTGTTTGACATTTCCAGCACAGCTCATTACTGGTAGAAAGGAAACAAG
>VZTL01042319.1:0-16569 GCA_013400535.1 Scopus umbretta | reverse complement strand
ACAACTGAAACCAGGACAAGAATAAAACCAACTTGCTCAAAATTCTCACAAAATTAGAAAACAATTTATGTTTATATCTGAGCAAATTTTGTTCCAGTTGTAATTACACTGGTGAATGTTGTAGACCAAATTTTCCTTGTTTAGAGATGCATTATCATTGTTGAGGGAATTTTCTTTTGTTTCTTTGTGTTCACCCCCACACATGCAAATATGAGATTTTAATGTGTTTGCTCCTTGTGAAACACTGCAGTTGTGCATTTCATGAAACATAGAAACGAGGATCTAGCACAGTTGCTAGGTATGTATATGCTAAAGAACTGTCACATTATTTTTAGCTTCTTTCAACAAGCTCCTGCATAATAATTTGCATGTCAAAATGACTTAATTCAAAATTGTTAACTTAGAGTCATTTATGGTCCCTAATGAAAGGTACTAGTAGTGTTTTCCCAATATACAGAATTTAAAAATTATCATCTTCAGAATGTCAGTTACATTTTGAAAGACAACTATAGATAGGGCATATGGGATTGACATTGTAAAATAATTATGGAAATTAGTTGCAAGCAGCTGGTTAAATATAGCTTTAATATATAACTAGGACTTAGTAATGTCCAATAAGAGGTTTCTGTAGACACAATCACTTTCTAGCAATCAGTTAACATCTCATTCTGTTTTATTGCTTACAAGCTACTTCTTTTCTTTTTAAATGTGTGAGGCCAGCTTTAGGAAGTTCTGCATTTAAGATTGAGACTCTTATATTTCTATTAGCAATGCTGGGAATTGAAAAAGCTCATCTTGTAAACCAAGAATTTGTATTTGTCAGTAATCAAATTGAGATGATGCTTTCTTGTTGAAAGACAGTGAACAGCAAGGTATTTCATCTTCCACCATTATAGGTGAAACATGCACAAGTCTTTCAAAATATGTTTGCTACATTAAATGGATATTTCTGGAAAAACACTAAGGGATGCAGTAATAATTTATGAGAAAGACTTGTATCCTTAAGTGCTAATCTTATTTCAGCTAATGTTATTAGCATAACAAGCTTGTTTGGAGACATATGTAAGTCCATTACTTTTGGATGTGTTCTGCAGCATTGCAGTACAAGTGGAAGGCTTTTGAAAACATATTCTTACTCAAATATTCAACAGCTAGGCATGAGATCTTGAGAAGAGAAAGTCAGACACAAAAGTGTACTCACTGTGAAAAAAAAAAAAATCCATAAAACCATTATAGGAAGATACCATTTTAAAAAGCCCTTTAGTATTTAAAGCAACTATATCTTATTTATTAACCAAATATCCACCACCTGGAAACTAGCTAGTTTTCTGTTTGCCTGTTTGTTTTGACATTCACCCTGCTGAACTGCTTCAGAACCCCACTGAGCTCTGGAACAATTCAAGCATCCGTTGTTCTAATTGTCTTTTTAATGACGCCTCTCACTTAACAACTGAAATACATGTTGGTCTGACTTCTGGCTAGAAATGTCTTCAAGCAAGTTTGCACATACTGACCATTTTCAAAAACTGGGTGCCACATCATAAAGCCTACTGGAAGACTTCTGGAGTTTACAAAGGTAGTTCTAATTTCATTCTACTGTCCATGAAACTCTACATATAAAACAGCCAAGTGAAGAGCCCTGATATTTATCTTTGCTCATGGGTACCGCTCTATGCGAGCTTCTCATAAGACATTGCTCCATAAAAAGACCAGCTTTCCACAAGTAAAAACCCAATCACCCACAAAACCCATGGGAATTTCTATGCGGGGCAAATTTTCTTTGGGTTTAATGCAATTATCAGATTTGGCTCTTTATTTCAGCTTCCCTGTTGTGCTAAAAATATCAAAATGAGATTACAAATCTAGATGATGTTCTCACAGCTGGGCAAACTGTAGGCATGAAGACAACTTAGAGAATCAATGGAGAAAGAGTAAGAACTGTAAATGCTGGCCACGTCCTTTAAGTGCTGTATTTTGATTATTTCTTATCAGGTTATTTTTTTCTTCCAGTACAAGGAATATGTGAATCATAACTGGCAGAAAAGAAGGAGGAAAAGAAAAGAATAGGTAGTAAGTAAGTTGGTTTGCCACTTGAAGATGAAGTGCACCGTATCAATGCAAATGTTAACAAACCTTAACACAGTTTGTCCACCAGATACACATTTTTAAAATATTAGATGCTTAATGATGTCACTGACAGTAGATTGCAAAATTGCATTCTGTTTTAGAAAAAGTGTTCTGCAATCTTTTCACTTGATGCCTAAAACTTTGTTTGCTGGCATCTGTAATAAGCTACCATCTGCAGATGATCCACAATATGTTTCACCACAGCTTGTGCAAGGTGAACAGCAACAAATCAGAATTACTCTATAGGCAGTTAACTGAATCTCTCTTAGGCAATATATTGACTTTGTGTTGCTCTTTTGACCTATAAATCGTTATTACATAGTACTGATCCTTCTTTTCATACTTAATTGGTCTGCTTTATGTCTGCACTTTTTAACTATTAAAGATCCCTTAGGCACCCTTTTTCTTGCTATTTATATCATCATTAAATATGATTGGTACAAAGCCAGTACCCAGTTTAAATTGGGATTAAAAGTTTTCTCCTCTTTTTGTCATTTTGTCTTTGGTTGGGTGCTTATGCATACACATTGCCTTAAAAAGGCACAGCTTGAAATGTCTGGAATTGACCTAGGCAAGACAGGGGAAAGGTAAGCAGAAGTATTGCTGTCTCATTTTGCAAATAGGGAACCTCAAAAGATTAACTGTTTTGCGCTTGGTCTCACACCTCAGACTCATGAGATTCAGTTTCTTCATAACAAGACAAATCCTCTTGGGAATCCTGGGTTTTCTAGCATTTGCTTCTTCACAGTGTCAACTCCCATAAACCAGTTCACCAGTCTTAAGGAAAGTTTAGTGGATTTTTATTCTTTTTGATGGGGAAGGGTTTGGGGTTTTTTTTACTGTTGTGCGCAGTAAGTCATAACACCCTGAACACACTCTAGAGTAATATGAAACAAATGTTAAAGTCAATGTCATAAGCATCATCCTCATCATCTAAAGCATTAATTGTGTTCTAGGGTAGTGTTAGAGAATAAGACAGAACTGCTGGAGTCCAGCCCAGCTCCCACAGAATTATTCACAGGATCAGACTCAAGCTGTGCAAAGTCAATTCATTTTCCTTTTCTCATCTTGTCAATATTGACATAAAACTTTTTCATAAGGAATATGAGACAGACAAGACCTACTAATTGGGAGGGGGGGAGGGAAGAGGAGGTCTTTCATTATCAGCACAAGCTGTGCTGCATCATAAACAGTGAGTGATCAAATCTAATAAAGATAAACCCTTGAATTCCTGCTGCTCTACTGCAGCAACACACTGTGAAGGCTTCAGGCATTGGTTTGGGGGAGACTGAATCCCAACATATGGAGGGACTGCCAACAGACATATAGGAGAAAAACAAAGCTGAACTCCTGCATCTCCATTTCCTGCTGCCTCTCTCTGGCCTTAGGCTGCAAAGCGATTTCAGATGCTGATTTTTAACAACATACAAACAATGAAAAAACAGCCTTAAAAATCAGTCTTAGCGTACAGAGATTCTCTTTAAAGAAGCCAGAGAATTTGGTATGGGGTAGAATGGGACAGGGAACTTAAGATAGAGACAAGTGTAAAATAAGAACGATTAACGGCTTTTTCTCTACAGAAGTTTCCAGATTTAGGGTTCAACTGCCAGAACTCCTGTATGTATGCAATAAACCATATTTCTTATGCTGAAACAACGTTTCCCTGAAAAACAAGGTATTTTTCTACCATTTCTGTTAGGCATAGACTGCATGATACCCTCCAAGATATGACTGGGGGAGGGGGGAACCTGATAACTAGTATTCTGAGAGCTGCTATGATTTCAAAATTAAATTTAACAAATTCTAAGTCTATAACCAGGATCAATGGAAGGAAGGAAAAAAGAAAGGAATTTCTAAAAATGCAAGAAGGATATGTCAGGATGAATGTATGGCCCCTGCAATTCCATCTGTATTTCAATGGGAGTTATAAAACTGGAAGTTGAATTATTAAAAAATTAAAATAAATCACAGAAACAGAGGGAAGATGTTTGGGCATGGTCTTCTATCTGATTGCACCAAAATAGAGGAAAAAGTTTAGAATGACAAAAGTGTGATTCAGGCTGGATATCCCTATTCATAATGAAGCACTGAAGTAGATTATTTAGTAGGATGGGGGGTCTCCATCACTGGAGATGTTCAAGATACGCAGAACAAACATCTGACTGTAATGACACAGGGACAGTTAATCCTGCCTTCAGAAAGATGGTCTGTTCCAAGGTTCTCTCCACTCTGATTCACTAAGACACATTGTTTACTAAATGCATTCTTTTCAGGAAAGTGTGAACATATTTAGTGTTGTACCATGATAAGGAGTCTAGCTGCATGATGTGTTTAAGTAGGCATAGTTGCCTTCTCATTAACCTCAGCAAAGAAAGGAAGAGCAAAATGGAGTTCCATTTCTGTTACGTCTTTGTCTTCAGTTTTTTGTGATCCATCAGCCATGATGTTATATGAGCAGCAGCAACAAGTCAAGTGCTTACTATTCAATTTTGTAAACCTAGTAACTAAATACCTCAGTATGAAGAGATATGCTTTTGTATAATGCAAGGAGGGCTTATTCAAGTGAAGAATTTAATGAGAGAAGTTAAAAACTGTGAAATACCACTACTTCAAATATTGTAAGGCACTTACAAGTGTGTCTTTTAAAATGTCTTTGAAAATAGTCACTCACTGTTCTGTGTTATTGAATAAAAGTCTCACAGTTGACAAAAAGAACTTTTAAATGCAAAATCTGTTTTTTTCCGTTACTATGAGAAAACAGTGAAAAGGTTTTGGGTTTGGTTTTTTTTTTATTCTTGGGGGTTTGCTGTTTTTTTCCCCCACAAAAACAGCAAAGTATTCCCATGTTCTCTTTTTAAGTTAGATATGAAGATATTTCCAAGCCTAATAAACCTCAATGTAATTAAAATCAAGAGTAAGCAGAACAAGGAAGGGACATTAGGAAAAGCCAAACTCTTGAATCTCAATCAAATTAAAATATCTATATTAAACTGGCTTCACTCATCCCTAAACACTGGTACCTACTTATCAAGTCTCTTTCTACTAAATACATCAAAGAAATTGGAGCACTGCCAAATCTAGATACACTAAAGCAGATATACTTGACTAGGCTGAGACAAGAGATAGAGGATTTTGTAGGATTTTTGAAAGAGATTACGTCCACTAATGCCACAGAAGAACTCATGATATACGTTATTACAGAGGACTGCCAAATGAATTAGTAATCATCGGACATTTATTCTAAAGTGTCACAAGAAACTCTGTAGCGATCACCTGCGAGCAAAGCACAAGTTCAAAAAATTGTCACATACAGAAACTGTCATAGCATGTAATGAAAAAGCATAAATTATCTGCAGTGTAGTTAACCCTGTGTTATCCCATGACACTACAAACTAGAGCTCCACTCTACTCACTACCCATGATGTCCTGGACATCAAAATGTACAATTAATACAATAGCTTGTGTGGTGGTGTTTGTTCAACCGGGACAAGAAAGGGTATAAATTATGCCTGAGTAGAAATGCTGTCACTTTAGCAAATAAAAATTGATTCTTACCTGGCAGAAATCTTGTTAATTCTCCTGGGACATCTCTTTCTACCATAGGCAGTTATCAGTTTTGGATCAGATTACTCCTCATCTTTCATGTTTCCACAGGCTTGCAAAGGAAGAAAGATTCATTAAACGAGCAGAAAGAATGAAAGCAAAGGCAACATAGGGTAGCTCAGAAGTGAGTACTTTGCTGCGAAAGAGGCTGCCAGGGTCCTGGGGGCACCAATGGGCCTTGCTGTCCCTGCCCAACCACTCCAGGGCTCCCTCAAACCTGTCTACAGCCCAGGACCCCATTTAAGCAACCCACCTGCCCTGCTTCTGGCTGGGATGGTGGGACAGGTCCTGGCTGCCAGGCCCTGCCATGGGAAGCCCCATGGGAAACCCCCACCTCTCCAGGTCCTCAGGGAGTACCTGTCCCCTGACAGAGATGAGAAGGATCAGGGTTTGGGTTCCATTTCCCAAACCAGATTGAGGTATCTTGTCCAGTTACTGTTTACATGGTCAGGAAAAAAGATCAGAGACAAAAATTTGCACACTTGACTGTTAACCCCAACCTCTACTTCACACAGTTGTGCTGCCTTTTCCCCCTTTCTCTGTTTTCTTACTTTCAGTTCTCTGTTGCACAGAGGGTCGGCAACAGTATGTGAGAATTAAAGATAACCCTTCTCCTAAAACTTACAGTATAGTCTTCTGTATTTCCTTGTTTTCACAATTTCTTGCAGACTGTCTGTAGGACGCATGCTCGCTGTTCTGGACCTTCTCTTTCCCCAGGCACCACAGGATGCCATGTGCAGGGGCACCTTGCTCTTTCCTCTAAAAACGCGTTTTCTAGCAAGACAGTAATATGTCAGCACTTCAATGTCTTGGTCAAAATATTCAACAAGTCCCTTATCAGGTCTAGCCCAAAAAATGTTGTTTTCCAGTAGAACAAAGCACTGGGACCCAGATGTGGAGCTGGTGTCAGTTGTTTTAGATCTGTTAAGGAAAATGCTATAAAGATCAAAGCAGGATATAACTCTTGCCACCCCTCTCTGTTTTAGCTATTATGTCTTCAGTGGCCTTATTTTAAAAAGACAGTTCAGCTTCTAGAAGAACTATGAATTCTAACCGTGTTCCTAATTTTAAGTGAGGAAAGAGCTAAAAGGAGCATCTGCATCACCATTATACTTGCATTTACATATGAAGGAAAAGATAGACTATAGGGTTGTTGACTCAGTTTGAGGATAAATGTTTGGGCCTACATAGGTTCCATCTTTGAACAAAATATTTGTATATAAAAGGTTTTAACTTTGCATGTATTATTAGTGTAAAGTCTTCAACCAAAATACCCCTGCCACTTGAATGCACAAATTCAAAAATACACTGTCTGACTTATACATGTTGTTGGGTATTTCAACTCGATCTTAAACTCACATTCAACTCTTTCTTGGTTAAAAATAAAGGATTGCCAATAGACCTTTAAATTAATTCATTATGATATTATTAAACTTGTATAAAGTAGAAAATTAGATAGTTGAAGACATGTATAAAGCACTTCATCATTAGGGTCAAAGTCTTTTTAAGAAGGACCCCATTTCAGTCTGTAATTCTATGTTTTCAACATAGTAATGAAAACAAGCTTCCAAGTAACAGGTATTCACTGGATATATTGCTTATTTTAGAAACATTTGTCTAAAAGCCCTCACTGAGCCCTTTACACCACCCTCAGACAGCAGCACAGTGCTGCAAGTTTTACAATTCCAAAACAGAATTTGATGCAGCTGTTCCCACTAACTCAGACTGAAGCATCAGGGAAAAAAAAATACCAAAGCACTAAGGTTGAGATTTAAGGCAAAACAATTTATTTTCAGATCAGATACCTGCTGCTTCCAATTTAGATATTGGATAAACTATCTGAAATGAAAGCAGCAGACTGAAATTGAGTGTTTTTCTAACCTCCTCTAATTAGAATCAGCTGGTTCAGTGCATCTCTAACCAGAATCACCTCTTCTTCTTTGCCTGACCAGGGTGACCTGCGAAACAGGAGCTGTGAATGTTGTCAAGGAACATCACAGCCTCCAGATAAGGAATGAAGGCTTTGAAGAAACTGTGAACACCCTCTGGGGGAGAAATTAGACTTGTGAACTTAGAGGGGGAAAAAAAGGTGTGCACATGGTTTAAACAAGAACTGAAGACAGAGGTCAACAGGGATGTTTCCAACTGGAAATCACCTGCTGGGGAAGAAATTAGTTTTGAACACGTAACACAAATCAATGGATTAGATGGGAAATGTTTTAAATTATTCATTGTTGTCAGGAAATCCTGGTTTCTATCTTCCATGGCCTCCTCTACTGAAAATGTGTTACTGGAAAAGTATAACCTGAGATGAACTGCAGTCTAATAATGAGAACATAAACGTAAGAGCAAAAAAGCAAACGTAACGCATCTGACCAAAGGCCCATGTAGCCTGCACCGATTTCTGAAAGGGGCCTGTACTAAATGTGTGGTGAGAGCTTGAGAATAGCAAAAGGAGAGATTGCTAATTTCTCTCACTACTTTTCTAGTTTCCAGCAGTCTGCCATATAGAGATTTTTTTCAGTTAAAAGCTGCATCTGCATCCTGTTTGATAGCCCTTGATTGATTCTCCTTCCATGAATTTGTCTAAGAGATTTTCAAATCCATTTACACAAAGAGCCTCCACAGGAGCCTCTGGTGATGAGTTCCAGACTTTTCCTGCATGCTGTGTGAAAGAGCACTTCCTTTTCTTTGATTTATACCTGCCGCCTGACCATTTCATCTGATGCTCCACTGGACTGTTGCTGAGAGAAAAGGGGTATAATTGTTCCCTGTTACATTTCTTTATGCTACTCTTTCATATCCCCCCCTCAGCTGTTTTCCGCACTGAAGAGTCCTCATCTCTTGAAACTCTTTTCATACTGTACTGGGTCTTGCTGGGATGGATTTAATTTTCTTCGTAGCAGCCCATATGGCACTGTGTTTTAGATCTGTGACCAAACAAATGTTGATAACACACCAATGTTTTAGCCATTGCTGAACATTTTTTACATCATGTCAAGGCTTTCTCCATTTCTCACTCTGGCCCCACAACGAGTAGACTGGGGGTGGGCCAGAGGTTGGGAGTGGAAACAGGCAAGACAGCTGGCCTGAATTGATGAGAGAGATATTCCACACCATATAACATCATGCTCAGCAATAAAACAAGAGGGGAATTTTTCTCCAGTAGCCATTGCTGAGAGACTGGCTGGGCATTGGTCGGCTGGTGGCAATGACCATGTTTACACCACTTTTTTTCCCTTTTCTTTTTTTTTCCCTTCACTTCTTAAATGGTCTTTAACTCAACCCACAAGTTTTTTCACTTTTGCCCGTCTGACTCTCTCCCCCATCCCACTGAGGGGGACCAAGCAAGTGACTGTTGGGGGCTTACCTGCCAGCCAAGGTCAACTCATCACACATATGCAAAGAGCTCCATACGTGTATACATTCTGGTCACTCCATGGGTTTTCTCATTTGCTGTCTTCCATTTCTTTGTGCTAAGGAAAATTTAAATGAATAATATGTTTCATATTGCAGAAAACCATTTAATTGAAGCAATGGATTTTCTAAGACCAGGAACATTACCACAACATAGGAGAATGGCAAAAGCTAACTCATTCCCAAATTGAGCTATTGCCACATACCCTCCATAACTTCCTACATGCTAAATCCAGAGACAGGATTATACAGATGAGTAGCTCATTCTACACAGTGCAATTGAACTCAAATACAGACAGAAGTTTTCTTTCTCCATCCCAAGTTCCCTTTTCATCATAGAATCATAGAATGGTTTCAGTTGGAAGGGACCTTTAAACATCGTCTAGTTCCAATCCTCCTGCCATGGGCAGTAACATCTTTCACTAGGTCAGGTTGCTCAAAGCCCCATCCAGTCCTGACCTTGAACACTTCTAGGTATGGGACAGCCACAACTTCTCTGGGCAGCCTGATCCAGTGTTTCATCATCCTCATAGTAAAGAATTTTTCCTTCTATCTAATCTAAATCTGCCCGCTTTTAGTGTAAAACCATTACCCCTTGCCCTATCACTATATCATGGGAGCAACAATAGATTAAAACCAAAATAACAGTCAGTGAGGAGGATTATGCCAAGCAGAGAATAGCATTTAAAGCATGTATATCAGTCTGTAATATCTAAGACACAAATCATATTAAAAAGTAATATTTAATGCAAATAAGTAGTATTTAATGCAAATCAACTACATTTTCCCTTAAGATAAAAGATTACATGCTAAACAAAACTGCAATGACCTTCGTGATCTAGTTACAGCCAGGCTGGCATTCTGGTAAGAGAAGGCTAACATTTCAAGAAAAATCTGTTTTCAGAAAAGCTGATAAATTTTGCATTCTGGAGAGCAGTTAACAAAACCATGTCAAATCTGTAGTTTATACTTTATTTTTATCAACTTTTTCAACATATATTATCTCATGAAATTATAATATGTAACATACATACATATGTTCTTTAAGTTAACTATCAATTTTATATCATTGCACCTTTGCAAACATTTTAGTTTAAATCTTGGGTGTTATTTTGAAGGATATTCCCCCATACCTCCCATTTACTGAGCTTCTAATTCATCACAGGGTAGAGTGAAGTGTTTCATAGTGTCTGAATTCCTTTCAAGTGAACCTAAACCAAATTATAGATATTTCTGGAGATTTTCTTTTCTCCTCTTAGTTCAGTCCAAAGGACTATATTAGACCTAATGTGAAGCAACCTCCATAGCACCTAAATGCACATAGTGGGGGCATCACATCCTCATCTCTCTCCAGATCCACTCCTACTGCACTCATTAATGTAGACATAGCCTAGAAAGACAGCTAAATGTAGAAACACATATTGTGGGAGAATTCTTTCAGAGGTGTTGGTGACATTCCTTTTCTGATGAAAGCGTTTTAGTCAACAGTTTTTAAGTTGTTTCTCACACAGAGTATTTACAAGGGTTCTTTCCTAAAACAGACCTCCTGGATACACAGAGACACTGGTATGTTCACCAGCACCTCTTAAGAAGACTGTTTCTCTGAGGCTATTTATAGAATAGTTGTGTAGCATACCCTACAAATGCCTAATTTTTTGGATTTGCTGCAGAGTCATGACTATTTCAAGTATGAAATATATGCTTGGTCTATATGGGTCTGTAATACCTACCTATACATTGCAAAACCCTATAGTCAACCTAAATTCTTTGATGTGAAATGCTAAAAGCTGCAACACCTAAGTCTGACGCAATGATAGGATTGTTACCCTGTAAGAACCATATTGCCATTTATAGCAACATGCAAAAGTCCTTATGTTAATTTTGCCTTATGGTAACCATAAATGGCCCCAAACGTGGCTAATTGGGCCTGCTATAAACCTGTTATGAGAATCTGCTATATGACCCTGATATTGGTACCTGATGTCCTTTGCTATGTTGTGGAGTTCAAGCATGAGATGACAGTAAAAGGCCTGAAAATATGGGCACAGGTTGAAACAACTGAATTTCCATGACTGTAAATAACTTGCTTTTGGCAATTACTGGTCACTGAAGAATTACAACCCTGAGAAAAGACTGTTTTTGTGCATGACAAAGAAGCAGCAGCCNCATTCTCGAATCTTTACCTAAGTTGCTATTTTGATTGCAACAAATTCAATCAAATTGCTCTTCTAAATTGGCTGATGCTTAAGTGTCATTAAGAATTATACAACCTAATTTTGTGATTTATCTCAAAAATATTAATAAATCTTAAATTGCTGCTAAGCCAAAGCCATGTAAAAAATCATAATCGTGACAGGAGGGTGGAGGGCAAAGGCTATAAAAACTGCCTAGAAACTCAAACATCTTATAAAATACAATTTGGAGAGGGAAGATGGGAATGGGAATTCCCACATGGGATCATCATGGGAGTTGTCTCATGGGCAGATCACCTGAGCTGTGAGTGCAGTGCCTACATTTCCTGCCTGCATTTCCTGCCTGCTCCAGTCCTTGCTGCTCCCATGCCCTGCTCTCAGTGCCTGATTTCTCAATGCCCTTTTGACATACCAGCCAACTACCCAGGACAGGATACAAGGAGATGAGATACTCTGTGCGTTTCTTTGTGTGTGCATTTGTGTATGTGACAGAGAGAGAATACATGTGCTGTAGGCTCACAGAAGAATAGTGAATTTACTCAGAGTAGCTTAGAAAGTGACCCAGGCTATAGATGAAGGCAGAAATAATCTGTCCAAAGCAAAGACCTAATTCCTTCTTGACAAATCTGAGTCTCAGTTTAACTAAGCACATGAGTAAGACACCTGAACCAGGCAGTCACAACAGTTTCCCAAAACCTGATGAAACAGTAATGCACCTGCAAAGCATCTCCTCTCCAGCTATGGCCATCTGCTGTGCAGCTGGAAAGGCTGACAAAACACCAGGATGCCCAGACACAAAGGCACTCATCCATGGGAGGGAAAGGGTAAGAGACTCTGCCAGCATCCCATGGGTGCCCTGAAGCATGGAGAAGATTCACACTTAAGTGGAATGATTAGTTGGGACATAAAAGAGAGGAGACTTACCTTTTTTCATGAAAACAAAAGGATCTCACAGAGATTCATCAAGTGTGTGAGTCATGATTTCCAGTTACTGAAGCTATACCAAGTCTTCCCCAACATCCTGTATTTTCCCATGTGCTCAGTGGTCTTATGTTTATAAATATTCTTACCTTGCCAGGGTGGAAATCAGACTCTCCGGTCTGTAGTTCTCACATTCACCTCTGTGACTCCCTGCCTTTTTATGTAATGGCAGCTATTCTCCTAGCACAGTAGAAGTTGCATTGCACTGTTTGCATTGATAGTTTACAAGGTTTTGCCAGATGCTCTGCAGTTTCACATCTGAGTTACTCCAAAGATTTCTGCCAAATGTCATCCAGTTCTGGAGACCTACCTAACTTTTCTGTGTAGCCTAATTCCTCCTGTATATTCACAACAAATTTATCTAATGCCTATGAACCCTCTGCTGTAAAGAATAGGGAGGAAGTGGGAATTATCAAAGTCTTCAGTAGTAGATGAATACAAAAATCTGCTACACTTCTCTGCTATGCCTTGTTCATCCCTGTGAGTATCCTGCTATGCCCTGGTCATCAAATTTCCTGTTTGTCTTCCCACATCTGATGAAGAAGTAAACCACTTCTTACTAGTAGCTTAAGCATTCTCTGCAAGCCACTCTTCAAATTCTGTTCTAATCTTCAGACTTTGTCTTTAAGCTCAAGCTGCTGTGTTTTATGGGCTTTCTTTTTCTTCTCATTTAGACAGGCTTTCAATTTTGTATAATGCTGACCTTTCCTTATGACAGCCTCCTTAACTTTGCTATCAAGTCAGGCAGGTCCAGTAAGAACTGGACCTATTTTAGTTTGGGTTTTTGTGGGGGTTTTTTGTTTGTTTGTTTTTTTTTACTTTTTTTAGTTTGTACCATTTATACAATTATTACTAATAGCAGGCATTTATATACTACTCCTCAGCAGATATCAAAGTGCTTTAAGAAGGAGATAAATAGCACTAACTCTGCTTTTGAGAATGGGAAACACAAGTGGTGAAACAGCTGTCCCTAAGCCTTTCAATTTACCACTAGCAAACCAGGAATAAAATCCTTCTCAGTCCCAATAGTCATTACATTGCATACACCAATAGGGTGGAATTCATATGCATGTTTACATACTGCAGTGAGCAGCCAGCCAGCCATTTCAGCTTTGCTGTGCGAGAAGTCCTCCACAGCCACGCGTGGCTTAGTGGGCACAAACATCAATGCAGACAAACAGGAAAGTATATCTAGGATAGAGTAACAAAAGCAGCTTGACTTTTAAATTAAAAAAAAAAAAAAGAAACAAAACAGTTGCTGCAAACTTCTTTCTGTACTAATAAACAATGAACTGTAATAGATAAAGCCTGGATGTTGTAAAAAATGCATTTAAGTTTCAGTACTGAGAAAGAACAGTTTTCCACTGGAATAGTTTCAGACTAGCACAAGGTGAATATAGCTTTGCAGTGTTCCTTGGTCCATAAAGGAAACCTCTGAAATATCATTTAAAGTGCAATATTTAATTAAAAATAACCGTAAAAGTCACAGAAAAAAAAGTATAACAGGGAGTTGTGCTAAATGACAAGCATTGACAGCAGACTGACTAAGGTACATTGAAATGTGTTAGAATTCAATTTTAAAACAACTCATTGGACTTCATTCTTAATCACATGAGGTCTCCTTCACACTGCTTTGCTGGAGAAGCAGCCATAAGGTAAATAAGGATAAAACTTCATGGCACTAGGTAATCCTTGTCACTATCACTTAGTCAAAGTGGTGCAGATAATCAGTTCAGTGTGAGATCTGTTATAGCTCAACTCCAGCTTGAATTTAAACAAGCAGCAGAGAAAAAGGAGACAAACTAAGAAGGAAGGAGAAAGCAATGCAGCAGGGAAGAAATTCACATTTAATATTTTAAAAAACCAAACCCAGAAGTAAAAGCTGGAAACAGAAAGAAATGGAAAGACTACAGTAGTTCAAACAGAAGTAATAAACATATTTTAATCTTGATTTCAGTGTGTTACTTGATATCACTGTATAAAACTTTGTGCAATATGCAAAGATTGTATTTGTATTTCCTGAAATTGTATTCTGTAGAGTCACAAGGTCAAACATGCAAGTAGAAGTTCAAAACAAAAGGGAAATTTCTGCCAACTTCTTCTTTAAAAAAGTGTGCAGTTAGGTATAGTTTTTTTCAAACCCAGCCTAAGGAATTGCAATCATTACAACTTGTCGGGATATTTTTCTAGGGACTTCTGTAGAAGCTGTATTTCTAGAAGACTTTAGCTTGAATGCTTCCTGAGACCACCAAGATCATCAGTACATTACAGTTTTATTTTCACTGTTAAAACACATACATGTTCTTAAATCATACTTATTGGTAAGCAACAAATATTTTGAGCTTTAATCCTTTTAAAGACAAGGGACTTGCAGTTTTACCATCATTTCACCATACTTTACTATTATGCCCACAAAAGACTGACACTATGAACTGTCTCAGGTACTCTTAGAGCATCTGTAACCCTCTCCCCTCCTACTTACATGCAGCTGTTTTTCCCTGAACTGTTCTTAAATAATGATGAAACAGCACATATGGGATTCCCAAAATGCTACAGACATCCCTATGTCCTTCGTGTGTCTTTTATGGCATTTTTTCAAACTATAGTTCAGCAGAGGAAAGTTGTGTTGTAATAGCCATGAATGCCATAACCTTTGTAAACTGAACAAAGACCAGAACTAAATATTATTCTTGCTACATCAGTCATGTTGTCATAAGCCAGAGCTGTGATAAAAACTTTTACTGTTAGCTTAGCAGTTTTACACTGCTTAGAGTATGCATACTCATCATTTTCACTTCTTCCTAAAACTGTTTTTCTTTCCATGAGGCCATTTACAACTGACATTCTAAATTTCGTTGCTTCTGTGAGCTCCCGTTCTTCAGAAACATAAAGACATACCTCATTGCAACAAGAACTGATGAACTACTGCATGACTTTTAAAGTTTTGTATTTTAAACAAATACTTGGTATAAATCAAATCTTGGAGTTTAAATCCAATTCAGACTATGTATTATCGACTTTGAGACTTCATGGCAGCAAGAATGCTTGACTGATACATCATAAGAATTATTCCTTTCTGTTCTTGATCATGGCAGCTGTGCTGGGAAGAAGCACCATAGCTGATGGGGCCCATGAGAGAAAGCTGTTACGCTATTCTGTATTCATTACTGAGCCTAATTACTCTCAGATTACAATGCAAAATGCATCTGCTTTAAATGACATTCTAGTAATAGACACACAGAGTGAACCAAATAGCTCTTCCAAATGTCATACAAGTGATTTCTTCTTTAAGAGGGTGAATGGCATCGATGTGCACAAATACATTATTCACAACAACTTAACAATTTAACACTAATTATTCACAGCAGTTGAACGTGTTCTTTTCAGGTATCCAATAACACCTCAACATTGTAAGTGACATCTATATTACTGGATCCAGGAACGTATCCATGTTCACAGGTACAGGCACTCCTGTTGACTACTTACTTCCAACCCAGTCTGAAAGATTGGTGGTGGCCCAGACTCTCCTTTCACTCCATCTCTGCATCTCCTGGTTTCCATACAAATAAAATACAAGCACATAGGCTAGATAGGAGCAGCAGAGCCCTTCTATGAAATACCAGATCAGGGCAATGGAAGGACTGTGTTTCTTGGACCTGCTTCCATGAGGGCTGCAACAAAAGATTCATCCAGAGTCCAATAAATTAAAACAGATATTGAATTAATTGCCACATAGCAAGGTTGCTTCTGTTCTTGTTTTTCTCAATTTTTCTTTATAGTTATTGTTCCAGTTTGCCTAAAATAATAATAACTTTCAAACTCCATTTTTAGATGGATTTAGAATCTCTTACAGAATATTCAAGGGCCAGCTGTTCTAATACTACATCAGCTAAGGCAGAAAATAGAAGTGAGATTTTTAGGAGGAAGCTTCTTTATCTTTTCTGGTTTTTTTAACTGAGAGATTTCGTGTCTCAAAGAAGGATCAAGAACAAACAGCAAACAGTGCCCATATCAGAATTTTTTGGTGTGGATCCTGTAACTTAATAAAAGTAATCTACAAGAAGAAACATTTTCTGTAGATTAGAATTTGCCAAGGTTTAGCCTGCAGTGAATTTGTACTGATGAATTAGAAACCACTTGAAATTGTAGTGTAAACAACTGTAATGGAAATCTTGATTTCAGAAGTTTACTAGCATATGATGGAGAACCACTCTAATAAGGCCTTTTCATTTGCATAGCTCTGATATTT
>VZTL01042309.1:103249-115821 GCA_013400535.1 Scopus umbretta | reverse complement strand
TGGGGAGAGACAAAGATGACGACTAAATCTGCATTGTGCTCCATGAGGCTGATCCCTGCCTTTTCCAGAGATGCGCCACACAATGCGGAGCGCAGGTATGCCCCCGAAGACAGCGCGCACACCACCCAGCCGTGCGGGGCCTTACCTGAGACCCCACGTTTGCCCCGAGTGATGGGGTTTAATGCCCAACACCTGGCTCCGCGCAGGCTTCGAAAGGCGCTTGCGGGAACAGAAGGTGCTACGCGCTAGAAAGGAGAGGAAGCACCTAACGTGAAATACAGACATAAAGAAAGAAGGCAGCTTCTTTGTTACGCTGTGCGCTGCGCGGGTGCTTAGGACGTAGAGGTAGCTGGCTATCCAAAGCCCCTGACGGGTGCGTAGGGGGATTGCCAGAAACACCTCCTTAGCTCCCACTGAAATCCGTTTCCTTTGTATCGAAGGCAGAGAGCACCTACGCAAGAAACCAGGTTAGGAAGACGGTCTGTTAGATACCCCTCTGTTCCGCGTGCCGGGTATTTCAAGGGCTTTAGGGCTTCTTCATTTCCTAGTTTTCTGGGGCTAAAATGGGGGAGGCAGGAGAAGCTGCCTCTTGGGATTTTGGCTAGTTAGACATCTTGTGTGGGTCTGGCAAAGAGAAAGTGACTGCAGTGTAAGTGTTCGGGAAGTTGGGGAGGGTGGGGCTATCTAGAAATCTTTGACTCACTGGGGTAACTCCCTGAACACAGGAATTAAATTATTACTCAAAGCGAGCTACATTTTATGAGCAGCAGCCTTAGAATGAAATTCTGCATGCAGGCAGAGCCTGAAACAACTAAAATAAACATATGGAAATAAACATACAATACGTAATTAAATTATTGGGTGCAATGCAGAAGTCTCTGGGTGATAGCAGAGGTGGGATTATGCAGTGAAGTCAGTCCAGGAATCCACGGATACAAATTTTCTTATTTATACCAACATAATCCTGATTGACATCAGCCTCGATAGGGGAAGAATCAAACCCTGTGCACTGAAGGATCTAATCTTTGGGAAAAGTAGACTGGATTAGAGAGACTGTATCTTCCTTTCACTCCCCTTACAGATTCCCTCACCACCACAGCAGCGTGCAAGATTTTGCCATCACACAGAACAACTTACAGCCATTGTCTTTTTTGCATTCCGTTATCTTCCTTCCAAAAAAAAAAAAGTTTGATTTTTTTTTTTTAAGTTTTGCTGCAAACACATAATTTCTTTATACAATTTACCCAAGTCTTTGGAGGATACTTATTTCAAGCAGTTAACACCTGACCCCAATTTTTGTGGGTAATTAGTGAGCTAGATAACCACACAAAGTGGGTAATTATTTAGTACCCAAGGGTACTGTACAAGAGGGTAGAGACTGGCGATGTTAACAAAAGCACATCTCTAATTATTGTATCTATACTGGTGATGTTTTAAGAATAGTTACTCCATCTAATGATCCATGATAAATCAGTAAACTATTTTGCTTCCCTTAGCATATACGTGTGGTCCAACAGAGGATGGTGTGCGAGGGCAAAGCAAATCGAGGCCCCCACTTTGGAATCTGCACGGGCCCCAAGAGAAGCGGGAGGCATCCGCCTGGAGAAGGCAGTAGGACTGGAAGCGTCTGCTCTAGAACAGCAGCGGCAGAGCCTAGCAGCCATCACTAATAGCTAACAGGTTGGTTGAGACGACGTGAAAAGCCACGTAGGAAGAAGCTTGTAGAGCGTGCCTCAGGGCCTGCTTCTTGCTTAGGTCATGTGGCCGAGCTGATGGATCTTTGTGTACAGCAATAACCCTAACCATGGGTTAACCAAGTTCAGCCTTGCTTATTGAAAATCGCTTTGAAAGCTGTACAAACGAGGTGGTTTGTGTTTGTGGAAGGTCAGGGCCGAAATGCGAGAGAGTAGCACTGGGGGGGGATGGGGAACCGTATTTGATTAATTTCAATTATCTGCCATCTCCAATATTTATGTGGCAAACCCCACGTTTCTCCCATGGAAAATATTACACGCTCGGTAGATTTCTCCCACGAATATAAGAAGAAGGAAGAGATGGGAACTATTTTGAAATAGCAACAAAATAAGAAAGATTCAACTGCCAAAAGAATGTTTTCGATCATCAGAACCATTTGAAAAGAAGTGTTATGCTAGAAACAGATCCATAATCTTAAACACAGCAGTCACTATCCACTGACCACTATTTGCAGCATTACACACGCACTTAAGGACATCTTCAAACCAAGACATTACGCTCAACGGAAAAGCACTTTCCTTTTTTAATTGCTTTTATGAATCATCGCTAACATCCGGACACTTCATTTACTAGAGTCCAGTAACCTTGTTTTTCAAAGACTCACATTCCAAAACCTGAGGGCCTCCAGGCTGGAACAAAAAAATAGAGGTTTCATCCTCTTTTGATCATGGCCATGTATTTAACTTAGCTTGCTGCTTTGGGATCAGTCAAGCCAGGCACTACAGAAGAAAATGCAAATGGCAACATCATCTGGCACTGGGACCACCAGGAATTTGAAATTTAAACAGAGAAAGGTTGAGGTGTTCTGGGGGTTTTCTTGAGTGAAATCAGTGCAACTGAAAGAGGCCTGAAAATTGTTCTCATATTTAAAAAGAGGCCAAGTCTCTGCAGTCCATTTAGTCCTGAACATGCCTGTTCATATTACCGATGTGAACAGGTTAAGAAGGTAAAAAAAAAAAAACCAACAACCAAAAAAACTCAAAATAAAAGCCCCCCAAAACCCCAAAACCCCGAACTGGGTATAAGTTCAGAGGAGCTGTGAGGTAGACACTCGTCCACTCTGAACAGCACCAGAAGACTGAAGCTTCTTTCACATGCTACCTGCCATTAAACAAACCAGCAACTTAGTTTGGCTGCTACCATGCTGAGGTGGGTATAAATAAATTGGTATCCCCTTCACTAATCCTCTTAGGGACCTGGTTTGCAGGAAAAGTTCTTGCAGAAATGGAGTGAGAGGAAGTTTGCAGATAGAAGCTGGAAAACAGAAAAGAAGAATGAATTTAATCATGGACACAGGTTCAAAAGAAGAGACCTTGGTAAGTGCACAGGTATAGCAGAAAGCCAAGTAAAGACAAACTATTACTGTTTTTTATGAGACCATTTGGAATTAGTGACTCGAAGCAGAAGACACATAGGAGAAGGGATGCTCAGCCATAGAGGGTGCTTTAGGGACTTAGGCATTAGCTATAAAACCTTAAGGTCTTTTTGAGACAAGACAGTAACTTCACTCTAGACTAACTCTACAGAGACCATTTTGGAAATATCTTTTAAAGTAACAGTTCTATCTCAGCTATATGGACAGCACAGGTGATAATATATGAGAACAGTTTACGAATCAACAAAATGTCTTTGGTGGAGAAAAAGATATTTACTAATACAAACAAAGAATTTTAACAATGTGAGGAAGGGTACAAATTCATAGTGTGGGGCACATCCGTGGAAAGCAGAGTTGGGCAAAGGTGTCATGATTTAAGCATTACCAGAACAGCGCTCTATCAAGTGAGGAGTTTGACAACCAAAAGCTACTAATGTGAACCTCACTGTTTTGTACCCCATTGTCCAATTCCCCATCAAGTCAGTGATAAAATGATTTAATCTCTTCCTACCTTGTTTCCCCATGATATAGGACCGGCACAACAATGCTTACCATGTCCGTGGAATGTTTTGAAGTCTTTGGAAGAAAGCTGCTACATCCAGATTACTTTTGTCATCCTCATTTGATACCCTGTTAGTCAACAGAGAGGACAGAGCGTGGTTGAAGACCATGCAAATTCCCCTTCATCACCAACAACTCCTTTTAACCTGACTCACCCACCAACTTTCACCTCCAAACCCAACAAGGCATGAGTTAGCAAATTACCTCACCCAAGCACTATCCCGACAGCAACACAGCTTAAAAAGGGGTGGTTGTGTTTTCTCTCCATCCCCCAATTCTGCTAACAGGTTTCTCAAAGATCTTTGAGCTCCAACTACATCAATCCCCGGACAATGGAGAACAATTAAAATAACAAGGTGAAAAAGCCATAAAACAATGCCATCCTAAGGTGAGTAAAGCAAGCAAAAAGCAAAATGAGGCAGTGCTGTTCACCTCCTGGTGAACAGGGCCTGGTGAAAGGCCCTGGAATTCTGCACCATTCAGTGCCCGTATTGAAAACCAAGTCTGGGGAAACGGGAAGAGTTCAACAAAAGGTCAGTGGATGTAACCGAGGGATTTGAAAAGAAAGGTTACACAGATGAATTCATCCGATATGAAAGAAAGAGTATGAGAAGTGGGAACACAGTACCTAGAGTTATGTACGTTTTGTCTATGGGGAGTTAACAATCTGCCCTTACCCGTGAGTTCTCCTATACACACCGGAATTAACTGAACTCTGAAACTCAAGGTGAAACTGGAATTTATGTGGATGAAGTCACGCAAAAAAGTATTACATCTCCTCTTGCATGATTTTCCATTTCCATACCACATAAAGCACCTGAAAACCCTCATATTTCACATGGTTTCAGGTCCACCAACAGTTTCAAATAAGACTCAATTCACTTAAAACATGACGAAAGCTCCAAAGAACCTCACTATAATTTCAGATAAATCTAACCTGTTTTGAGCTGGTGACATAATTTCTTACGATCTCAGGGTCTTCCAACTGAAAGTCTGATGAATTTTGAAATATTTCCGTGACCAAGTGATGGAACTGTATTAACATGCTAACCTACGAGGCTGCTACAAAAACTTTGTGTGGTCAACATTTAATGCTTTCTTAAAATGTACTTGAAATTTCAATAGAATCATTGCATGAAAAAGATGGTGTCCCTCAACCAACTCTTTCTTTTTCTTTCTGGAAAAAGCCAGTAAAAAATAATACATGTTGAGGCTGTTCAACTAGGATCCAAACTGGTGAACCTAGCTTCAACTTCAGAAACATGCATAAGGTTTAGGGACATTTTGAGAATCTGACCTGGCAGGAAAAGGAGAAAATTAAATTAAAATTAGAAATCCACCAGACAAAAGAGCAGAGCTAGAATGAATTATATTTTAATAGGCAAGAAGTTCTAGGGTCAGTCTGTAAAAGAGAGATTTTAATTCAGTGATTGGAGGGCAGAGCCTGCTGCCTGCAGTCCACAGTTCTATTCCCATCTCTTCCATGAATTCACTGTGGACCCTCAGTCCTGCACCCTATTTCCAATTCTCCCCTACATAAAACCAACACAAACAGGTAACACAGCTGTTGCACATAAGAAAGGAGTTGTGACTCTGAGCCTTAATTTATGTTTGTAAAGAGCCCTGAGAAATTATGGGGACCTGAAGAACCTCAAAGGAAATTATGGGGACCTGAAGAACCTCAAAGCACGGTCGTCCTCAAGTATCCCCCCAGACCTTCTGTCAGACTCTTAGCCCTTTTCACCAGCACTGAATTTCTTTTTAAAGAGAGGGTGGAATTATTTAAAAGATAAAACAAACAAAGAAATGTTTTTTTCAGGTTTTCTAGTACTGCAGCTAAAGCCTGCAGTTGACACAGTTTAAAAAAAAAAAAAGAATTAAACAACACATGAGGGCATTGCTCTCAAGAAAAAAAAAATACTTGTCTCGGCCACTGCTTAAGAATTAAACCAAAAGGTAGGACGCCAAAATATTTTCTACAGCCGGTTGGTGGGCCCAAGCCACAGATCCCTGCACAGGGACAGGGCAGAAGCTGGCACAGCAGCAGCCGGAGGAACCCCGAATCAGTGGTGGTGACAGCGGCGAGAATTCAAAAGGCCCTGTTCCTGTTCCCAGTCCTGCCACCCGACGTGCTAAGTGGCTCGGGCGAGTCTGCCCACGTCTTTGTGTTTCCTCTTCTGCCTGCCTTATCCATTCAGACTGCAAGCTCCTGGGACAGGGAGCCTCTTCTCACAGGGTATCTACATGATGCCAAGCCATTTAGGTATTGCTGTCAAAGAAATAACAGGCTTGGGCACTTTAACGCAGGAAGTCTGAACGCAAGTCTAGTCGCCCTTACCTCTTGTGAAACCAGACACAGAGGTCTTAATCGACAGTAACTTGTCTCCAGTTGCTTCACTGGTGTTGAGAGTGTATTAAAAATTAGAAAGCCACGTATCAAGAGGCATGTGACAGACAGAATGAATGTCAGAACGCGAGGAAGATGTGGCAACCTCTGAGGACTTACGTTTGGCCCATCAGACACCGCTCAGACTCTGCATGCCAGAAATAGCAGCGGGACGCAAGCGCAGCAGCCAGTCTCCCCGCTCCTGGTGCCAGTCCTTACTTCTGCATCACTTAACGTTGCAGCGCAGGCTCTGATACACCCTAAACTTAAAATGTGGTTGGTTTTACAATGCAAAAAGACAGTGTAACATTTTTATGAGATACAAAATGAAGAAAACAAACAGAACGATCTGAATATCAGATTGCTTATGATAACAAACAAAATTCTTTAATTAGGATTTTTAAAGCATAATAATAGCTTTTTCAAGTTGATTTTGTTCGTATAAAAGTAGTATTACATTATAAATATTGTCAGTTTTAACTCTGTGCAGCTAATGAATGTCTGTGTCAGCACGGAGGTAGTCCATATGAAACTTGTCTTCATAGAGATATACAGTATGCTCACTTGCAATTCCAATATGACATGCAACATGACTGTCTCTGAACAATTCACATATGATCAGTTCCTCTGTCTTTACAATGCTCCTTATTGGAAGCAAGGACCCCTATTTTATAGACAGTGAATAAAACCAAAGAAAAATAAGTGAATCATCCAAGATCCCATAGGGAGTCTGTAGCAGAATTTCAGGGTCTGCACCAACAGCTTAATAAAAAAAAAAACCACAACGTTGAACTATAACGGTTGAGGCTGTGCACAGTCTTCACTCCATTAATAATAAAACAAGACAGGCCCCATGAGCTGAATACGAACAAGAATCCCTCACAGTGGAGACAATTTTAAAATTACAGCGCTAATTCACCTGGTGCCTCAGCGAAATCTGAACTCGTGTTTCCCAGGAACAACTCCTGCCAGTCACGACAGTAAACGCCTCTTCCCTGGGTGCCTCTGACCACAGAGAACCACGATTCTGACCCTGGTGCACAGACACAGCCCTCCCAAACCAGCCTGTACCTGGGACGATTCAGTAGCGGCGCTTAATTCTCACGATTTGACCTGCACAGGTGGCCTCGTGCTTCACGCTAGAACGGGCTGTCCACGTGGCACCAACTGCAGCAGCAGGTCCAGACTCATTATTTGATCGCTTTCCTGCTTAATTGCTATTTTTAATTACTTGCATGGTAACAACAAAAAGTCAATCCAGCAATGGAAATCCATTCTTTGAACAACTTCTGCCTTTTTTCTTAGACGCGAACTATTGCTATATAAGCCATTCCTGATTAACATGGGGCCCTCATGGGAAAGCCACTGCCTGTCTACTGATTTCATTTCCTACGTCTTCTCTTCCTCAACTGACAATTCAAGTCCCTAAAAAGCAAGGGCAAAAGATCCCTTATTTTATCGTTACAAGATGACAGTGTTTTTTCCCTTGCTATTTTCTTTCAGGAAGATATATTAGCACTACATTTGCTCCTTCATGCGGTGGGATTTCTTAAATAAAAACGTATGTTATATATGTATGGACTTGGAACCAGAGCTGCATTAGCCTATTAACTATCCACATTTGCTTCAGACTTGGCCAGCCACCTAGAAAACCTGCCAAGACCTTTCTGGCAGCCTTTTCCCAACAGTTCCAGGAAAACATGGAATATTCAAAGAATTTTAGGGCCTCCCGGCTTCGTTTGTCACCACTCTCCTTGCCCACTTAAAACTAAATCACAGGCAAATTGCTCTAATGCCCTATTAAAGATTTAAAAATGGCCTTCTCCACAGTAGGGTATCTGAGGACAAATCTGCGTTAATATGTAATGCAAAGCCTGCATTAATATGTAATGCAATGTGGCGTGAGGCAGACCGAGGGCTTTGCAACGAGGAAGGGAGCCACTTCACAAACTCTGAACTTCCCAAGTGAATTCTGTTCTGTTTGGAATTTTTAAAGCTCCCTCAGATACCAGGCGCAGGAGAGATGCGTTTTGCCCGCGTTGCCGCTCTAGCAAATTACCACTGAGGTTTCAGCCCTGTGTCATACGAAGAGCAAACAAAAATGTGAACAGCTACATCAGAATTCACCATCTCTACGGGTCTCAAGGCACTGCTTGAGCAATGCTGTTAAAGACATGCTTGAGTCCCATTGCCTAGAGCTTGTCTGTAAGCGAACTTGCAGACTTCAAGATGAGCAAATGACATGGTTCTGTAGCAGAGATTCAGAGTAGGATTCACAGAAACAGCAACTGGAAGCATTTGCTTTGCAGCCTAAACCAGGATCTAACTCCCTTTAAAGCCATGGCAGGAAAATAGAGAAAAATCCTGCTGTCATTTGCGTGAACTAAGTTATTACTAACCAAGAGCAAAAACTGGCCCATCTCACTTGCACAGCTTCCCCTTGGTTTTAACATGCAAGAGAAGCATGCTTTAAATAATTTGAAGAGGCTTTTTTATTACACAGAAAAAGCCTCCCTGTGACTTCAGATGTCAAGTAGTCTTTCTTAATTCCTAGCGCTAATTTATGGATTAAACATTTAACCCTTGACTTTAATATGGATTGCAAGTTCCCTGTTACCGAGAGCCGGCAGAACTGCCCCACCGAGCACCCACACATCCCTGCACTCACGGCTCCACCGGACCTCCTCTAGGCACCCCCCAGAACCTCCTGACTCCCTTTTGGTGCAGGACGGACTGCACACAGACTGTCTGTTAGGCTTTCACCTTGCACCCTATTAGTCTAAACAGTTATCACACACTTCTCTCTGCTCCAGATAACCTTTTCTGGCTCTTCGACTCATTAGTCACTGTTGGTTTGCAATTTGCTACTTCACAGGCACATGACAAACATATGTACAAATATATATATATAAAATGTTAGACAGCACCAAGACAGAATGTCTTATGAGATCCCCACCTCTTCTAAAATACACAGCAGTGAGCTGGTGTGCATACCTCCCGAGAGGCTGAATGCACCACGTAATGAGATTGTGGATACCTATTTTGCAATTAAAAATTGCCCCTCTGTTGGAATATAAAGAGAGAGCATCGTAGAACCCCTCGCACTAGCAATTCCACCAGCAGAATACGGATATCCTCCTCTTTTATTGAAGAAGGAAGAGACTACAGTTCTTTAATTCTCATGCAAAGTCCTGAGTAGTCACTTTATGAAATGCAGCCACCAACACAGGGCCCTTGTGGATTTATTACAGCACCATGGTTACAGATTGCTGACTGGTGACTTCTATCCTAGAACCCTACAAACAGACATGATTCAGCAGTCTAACTCCATCATGACTAACGTGGTAAGTAGTGGACACTGATTTTATTTTTTCCGCTAAGACCTGTTCAACTGCTCATCCATTAACTATTCGCACATAAAAATGAGGGGAAACATGTGACTGAAACGTCTTAGGGCCCTTATAAAATAAGTTCTCCTTTCACACCTCGAAAGCTATTCAAAAGGGTGATTTCCAAAATCAGCTCAAACCACAAGATCTGTAGCAGACAGCAATCGTGTCTTCCCTTCTTCCCTTTCTATTTCCTTCCTGGTTCTTCCTCATTCTTTTTTTGAAGTCCTGTCCTCCAAATCTAACAACCTCATTTATGAAAGGAAATGGAAAGCCAAGGGGAAGCTGTGGCATCTGACAGACTACAAACACCACTATTGCAAACGACTCTCTGATGCCACAACTGCTATTCCTTGTCAGAAGAGATGAGAGGCCACTTCAAACGCAACGAAAACAAACTTTAAAATAAACCCACATCAGTGGCATTAATCCGGGAATGAGTTTGACCTGCTATTTACAACAATTCCTTAAATCTCACTTAAGCCAAGGAATACAAAGGGTCTGCCTACACTCTTCAGGGGACTGACTGCAGCGACCCCAAATCTAGCACCAACCCGAGCTGCTGCAACCACAAACCTCCAGCCAGTACCATTTGGAAGTGCCAGCTCGGGCCCCCAGGTGGCAGGGCTGTTGCTGGTGCAGCACCACACCTGAGCTCACCACATCCCACAGCAGCCACTGGTAGCTTGAGCGTATCTCTGTGACATGCTCTTGTACGGTGAAGACCCGCTCTAACCTCATACTGCAAAGTGGATTTGAAAGCGGAACCAGGTGTAACCCTCCCCACTCTTTCCAAAACTTTTATTACTTCTGGTAATACCAGGGTTCCAAGAAACGTATTTAATGAAGAAGGAAAAGGTCACAGCATATGTTTAGATGCAGATCTGCAATCCAACTGACCTGGCTTTTGTACACAGCCCTTCCAACGATACGCTGCCTGGCCTTGGGTAAGTCATTCACCTTCCTCTGCTTTCATTTCTGGACAGTGGTCATGCAATCCTTTCCCACTGCACATGGTAACTGTAAGGAACTGGAGGTGGACCATGCCATTGGATAATTATTGCTAATACTGTTGTATTGCAGTTATTCAATATGCGGGCCCAAGTGAAGGCCAAACATCTATCAACTCTTCACTTTTATTTGTCAGTGGCAAAATATGTGCTTAATCCTTTGCAGGAGACAGATATAGACTGGGTCAGAATCCAGACTTCCCTAACATACCTTCTCCAAGAGTGACAAGTGGCTTTGGACAATCAAGAGCTGACCTTCCCACTCGTTTTTCCCCGGTCTTGAATTGCTGCACTTCATCCTAAACCTTGAAACATTAAATCTAAACTAAGTTCTAAAGTTACTACAATGAATTACCATAATTCTATGTACAGTTATTAAAAACATAGGTATCTAATCTGTTCTAGACTTGCAAACTTCCCATTAATTTCTCAAAGCAATTAGGCTCATTTTTTTTAATTAAATACCGGTGGAAAAGAATTGCTTTTTAAAACATTTTCAATTTGTCATCATTTAATTTCACTGCATGTCTCCTTGTATTCACTTTGTGAAACTATGAGAATTTCTCAGTCTACCTCCTTTTTTTTTCCTCAGTCTACCTCCTTTTTCTTTTCACGATAACGTCAATTTGTTTTCCTTTCTAACGGGAATGGTTCCAGTGTATCAATTGCAGATATCTCCATGCTTGGGACCACTTTTGCAGGGACCTTTTTGAGCCACTCTTCCTCTCCTTGGTAGTATTTGGTAGTACAGCTCCTGTGCTGCGTGCCTTACTGCCTTTGGTCCCAAAAATATAGACAGTGCTCATACGAATTTCACATCACTATTATGCAGGGGTTTATCCACTCCACATTTATAATAGGATCAAGCCTTAAAATGTTCACAAAAGCTTCCACTCATGGCTTGAGCTTTATATCTCTACTGGATCTAGGAACAACAGGCAACAAGGTCTAGTTGCCTATCAAGAATTCAATGAGGAGAAAACAAAAGGGGAAAAAAAAAAATCTATCTTTACCAACCATTTGCCTGACTGGTTATGGCTTTTTTGGACATTGATAGTTGCATATGTAAAAAATGGCCCATTCACAAAAATATTCTTACACTACAGTTGTTAGGCATGACATTTACACATCACTGTTAATTATAAAAGACTTGATCCTGACATTTCATTAATACGTCATGAAAGCCATAATGAAACCCTATGAGCTGTGTGTCACACCTGTAACAAAGACAAGCTTAGAGAAATCACAGTCTTGTCATCAGACCTTGGCAAAGGGTGGAAGGAGAAGTGGCAGCAGTGTGACTCACACTTGAAGCGGACTTATCCTCAATGACCCAAGAATGGCAAGGGAGAACCCTGCACCACAACATTTGCTCCTCCGTGGCATGACGCAGTAGTTTGGCTACGTGAATGGAGGAACCTACAAGAATGTAGATGGAAAACAGAAATCAAGGAATTTAGCTGTAGCTATGCTGCTCAAACAGTACTCTTGGAAGGTGTCTTGAGTGCAGTGGGCTTTTTTTCTTAAAAAAGAACAAGTGGTTGTACACGGAGAGGTGGCTGGCAGGAGCCAGGAGCGGCTCCAGCAGGTATCCTGCAGCCACGGTAAGGCCCCCACCTGCAGGCTGACAGCTCTTTCTCCAAAGGAGTAGCAGCTCCCTCCGGCTTTTAAGAAAATAATTGCTTGGAATATTTCTAGGCAGTGGTATTTCGTTTGCAGTACACCTCAGATAATCTTAGATCACCTAACTGGGGAGGAAGTTGTTTTCTACGAATGTGAGAAGGAAGCGGGGAGAGGCGGTGGTAAGGAGGAGCCACTGCACATAACACGGAACGCAGAATTTCTATCTCTTTCTATATCTGCCCCAGAAACCTGATTCTTGAACTTATTTAACCAAGAAACAGGGCCATGACATTGCACAAAGAGGCTAATTTCACCCTATTGCATGTAAAAACATATTTGCTCAGGGAGAATACATTTTATGTTTTGATTATGTAAATCTAAATATATGCAACTGGGACTGCCTGGAGCATCAGTGGAGTCAGGGCAACTAATAGTTTTGTCTTGTTTAAAAAAGAAAGAAAGAAAAAAAAAAA
>VZTL01042309.1:81877-102245 GCA_013400535.1 Scopus umbretta | reverse complement strand
AAAAAAAAAGAAAAAAAAAATCCCTCTAACGGTGAAAGTTTCTGAGTGTCAGCCTCCTTTCCAGAGGAACAGCATTCAGGTCCCAGGAAAGAGCCCTTGCCTCAGCGTTCTCACCACCACAGGTTGGCCCTCTCCAAGGAGGGTTGTGAGGCAGCATAACAGAATGGTCAGAAGATGCTTACGGAGTCACGGTACCGACTTTGTGGATAAGCAGAGCTCCTCCTTCTTCAGGACTGTTAGGCTGCCATCCTTCACAAGTATCATAGCCATGGGAAAACACAGAAGCAAAAGAAAATTTGCAGTGGTGCGCTATTGCAAGTATTTTCTTGCTGCCCAGCAAACCAGAAAAAAAGGTATTTCTGAATACAACACTTTAGTAGTTATTCTTATTCTGGACAGATAATTTCAGTGGTACGCTACAAGAGGCTTAAAGGCTTCCCTTAGTATGCAGCTTACGACTGTGGCACTGGCAAACTAATGACGGTGCAGGACCACAACATAAATTTTTCAAAATAATTTCCCTAATGACCTAGAGCTTCCGGACAGACTGGTTATTTTTTGTGTTTCTGTGTGTTTTAAATGACAATTGAGTTGAATGTAGAAAGATTAAGCCAAAATAAGACCTGTCACCTATCTTTCAGGAATGCATCTATATTACAAATGGTGGGTAGCAGTATGCCTACACAGCAAAATATAGAACCATTGTTTGGGAAATTCTAGCTTAATCTAGGCAGAGCACATAAAAATAGCAGTGAAGTCATGATGGTATGGGTTTTAGCATGCTCTAGCAACTAGAGTACAAAGTCTTCAGGGACACGCTGGTTACCAGCCAGTGGGAATCTGTTTGAACTGTTCCCATTACTTCATTCAATCCAGTTAACTCAGGTAAACTGGCGTATGCTACAAACTGTTCTCCATTTTATAGTTTGGACACCTCAGCACATATGACTATTTTACCTTCTTTGTCCTTTCGACCTTCTTCCTGACTGCTGGGTGTATGGCTGCGATTTCTGTAATTTCTGTAAAGCTTGCTGGAGCAGAATAGTCTTGGAACTCACTGCTCCTCTATCAAATCTGACTGGGATTAGAAAATGGTCTCAGAAGTTGTCGGGAAGAAAGAAGGCACAGATATACAAATGTACATAAGGCAGACAAGCACACTAGCTGTCTTTTCATTGGAAACCATTCCAAGACCTCATCATTCCTTGGATGCTTGCAGTTTTCTTCATTACGTATATAAGCATCAGTGCCTATTTTTGGTCTTTATCCTTAATAAGTCACAGTAAATTCGGAATCCATTTCACTACATACTCTGGTACATGAGGACACTATCTACCAAGCAATCGCCACACCAAGAAAAGCACAATACTATCTGCATCCATTGTCCATAAGGGAGAACAGGGATGCGTGCTGAAGTGTGCCGTCTTTTTCGTTAATTCTCTCACATTTCTAGTACTTCACTTTACGTTACAAACTTAAAGGGACAAAAACAAGATCAAAGTTTACATTTCATTATCGTAGGACAAACAATTTTTTGGGAGGTGGATTGTTTCTTTTTCATTTTACATTCCAGTGGAAATGTTCTCTGAAAAACAGTTGCTATCTCTCCAACTATTCACAGGTTTAACTGAATAAAGCCTGCGAAGGGAACAGTAATGGAAAACAAGGAAAACAGGACACCCTTGTCTGTTCATTGTCCAAGCTGAGAGAAACAAAACTGGCAATTAAAGGAACTGTTCAGGGTGAGCCACCTTCGTTTTGCTTCCTCCTCTTTTAATCTACAGCTCATGAGTTGTTCCTTTACTCATTGCAAAAGGTCCGTAATTGTAACACTGCCATATTCTCCTGGAAATCTATTTAAATGGCATATGATAGAAGCCATATGATAGAAGCTTAATTACATAGAGGGCATATGGAAGGCATATGACATAAGGACATATGGAAGGCATATGATAGAAGGGCATCCGAGGACATATGATGGAAGTCTAATTAATTGACAATACATTCCTCTCATCAGGGGGAGAGCTGGAATGCTATTTTGTTCAGAAGAAAAATATGCACATTGAATTATGTTCCTTGTCAACTTCAATGTACCACTGACCATTCTCCTTTTTAATTATTATTCCTTGTTCTTTGGAGCAAGATAGATGGTTTGATTTACATATCATATGATTAACATACTTAGCATAAAGTTAAGTTTGATAACCGTAAATGTGCGCGTTAGTATACATAACTGCTATTTTTGATCCTTATGAAGTTCCCTTATACCTGTGCAAAGCAGATCTACAATGTTACCCAAAAAAGGAACGAGACGGTTCTTATTTGGGAGTTATTACCACCCATTCATAAAGCTATTCCTAGAGAAGTACCAAACAGATTCAAAAAAAAAAAAAAAACCAAAAAAAATCAACCCTTATGGAACAGCTCTACATTGGATGCGAGTCAATGCAGCTTTTGGATTTACAGCTGAAAATTTGCACTTCCATCTGCAAAAAGATTTATGGGGGGGAAATAAGGTACTGCCTAAACTGTGCTCAAAAGATCCCTCTTTTTTAACTACCTGCATGTGTTTAACGCATGTGCCTTCATGAAACACAGAAGCAGCATTGTGTTAGCCCTGATTCTTGCCTTGTCCTAAGGAACTGCAGAGTTATAAACCATGGTAGCGATATCTATAACCTCTTTGAAAACAAGATGAAATAAAATCCCACTAATCCACTCCTTGAATATCTAATATTGAGCACTGGTTAACACTTGAGAAACCAAGCACTTCTCTTTGCATTCAGTCTCTCTTACTTCTGGGAACTCAAAAACTCTTGCCAGAATTAGTCATATATGTAGTCAAAAGACGTAACATAGCTCATGTTCTGGGCCCTGATCAAGCATTAGGGCCACCATCTTCAGCCAGGCTGCCAGGGGACCTGAAGCCTAATGCTGCCAACACGAAGATCTTGACTCTTGTGTTCAAACTTTACTAGATAAATGCCAGGGTTTCAGAGGGTGTTTTAGGCCTCAAATAGGCAAATAAAACCGTGGATTTCAATAGCAGCCGGGTACATTAGGTATATTTCCTGCATTTTAGACGTGTAAGATACATTAGAAATGTGGTCTTTTGCCCCAGACTGCAGGCTCACCATGTTCCCATTCTCCGCACAGTTCCTCTACAAAATTTGGGGTGGCTCCACAACTCCTTAATCCAAACTGCTGTGAGGGAGAAGCAAACCACCTCTATTTGATGTGTCCAGAAGCATCAGCCTTTGCAACACCTAATTTAACTGTACAAGCCTAGGAAAAAAACAACAACAACAACAACAACTTTAAGAATTGCCATTTTAGCTGACTATAATCGCTAATGGATATTCCCTAAGACCAGCTCTCCTGAGGACTGTGTAGATTTAGGCACTTTCACAAAAACCCTTACAGGCTTTATCTGGAAGCATCAGCACCAGCCTCCTACGCTTCCTGAGAGACACGGAGTGTGCCAGGTCTCACACTGCTACAGGGCACAGCCTTGTTTAACTCCTAGCGTAGAACTAACTGAACTAGTCAAAGACTAATGGAAAGGGAAACCTGCTTACACGTCTCGATAACCGATACGATACAGGATGTTTTCCTTGTTACCTTTGGAGACTTCTCACTGCTGACCGTGAAGGCAATAACACTGATATGTTGCCATGGTGCTTTTTAGGAATGTTACACATTGCGCTGCTCGACCGCTAATAAAGGAAGACAAGCATTACTAGTCCACCAAATTTGCTAAAAACTCAGTAATATAGAACCAATAGGTAAAAAATGCCGAGAGAATCGAACATTTCTGAAGTTCTAGAGAGGCAGAAGAAAATAAAAGGTTTTCCAGCTCATCTTACCTGCTCTTTCCTGTTCCATGTGTCCAGAGCAAACATTGCTGAGGAATTATGGTCGCTCATCACGCCGTTCTGTGCAAGACCCAAGGAAAGCTAGGAGGTTGTACAGTTATCTCCCTTGGTGTAATTCTAAACTATACAACCTACTACCTCAACCTGGATGCATGCAGTCAAAAATGCTGAAAGCTACCCACCACTTCACAGCCGACATAATGTCAGGGTTTCTAGTTAAAAAAAGTCCTCAAAATTCTCAGTGCACTAATTTAGAAGTAATAAAATGCTTTGCTGGTGAAAAGACACCACAACCAAATGCAGCTCCCCACACTGCTTACGTTGATAGATAAGACACAATAAGCCATGGTTATTACTGCCAGATATAGATAAGATCATGGTCACTTTTCACACAAGAAGGAATCTTTGTCCCTGGCCAAAAAAACACTTTTCCCCCTCCATAGCAGATGCATCTGCACTACAGCACAGAACATATACATACATTTTTTTAAAGCACTTAAAGAAGGCTTAGGATGAAATTTGTCCTAACGTGTCTTTTCTTTTTTGAACACAGATAACGTTGACCTCAGAATATGCACCTTGGCTCCTGATGGTTTAAAAGGTGACTGCAGAAGTGGGATTAGGAGAACTGCAAAAAGGGTAGAAAGTTTTAAGTAAATTTCACCCTTGCATCAGTCCCTTATTAAAATGAATGATTTTAGAAATGCAACACCGAGCCCCTCTCAGCAGTCAGAATAAGACGGTGTTCCCTTAACAAGGAACACATTACGTTTTTAACTTGTGTTACTTCACAGTCAAACAACCAGGATGTTATCATTGTGACTCATTCCCATTACCCACGAAGATATTACTTAAAGCAGAATGCTGCCTATTTATTATGGCTTACAAACAGGGATTAGCATCTTAAAATATGCTAGTGCAGACAGTGGAACTGAATCAGTCCTGAGATCCTGCCTCTCAGGTGAATGCATCCTCAGGCACAGCAGCTCTGTGCTGGAAGGGGATTACAAGGCAATCAAACCCTACGAACGAATGCTGAGTCGTGCTGAATAGATGGCATCTTGGTTGCTTCTATTTTCTTAGGATACAGTAGCATTGCTGATTATGAAAAAGCCAGTGCCCCACCTTTACATTCAAAGCCTGACTAGAAGTAAAGGAGGAAGGTGAGAAATAATACTCCCGTTCAGAATTCAGCTTGCAACAGCAGAATAATATTTGAAAAAAACACTCTTTCCGCAAGGTTTAAATGTACGTGATGTTGATAGTATCAGTGGAATTTCTAATGACTCCATATTCGGTAAAGTTTACTTTGACCCGATAGGTTCTGTGGAAACACAACATATTATTTTAGTTAACAGCACAGAACAGCGCCCTAACAGTAGGGCCACTGTTAACCATTTTATTAGTTAAAACACTGATGCAGCCACAAAGCTGGATAAGGAAACCAGGGCTCTCTGGACCTGTACTCTGACCAGGAGCTTTATTGTCATCTAAAAGCATCCTGAACCCATCCCAATTCCTGGATGTAGCATCATCATTTTTGTGCACTGATCGTCTGTTCTCTGACATGAAATCCAACGGTGTAACCAGTGTAGCTCTATGGAAGCCAATGAACCTGTGTGCGCTCATTTAGGGTGACAGAAGATCCCAAATCCCACCCAATTTCTGAGTGACATAGGAGATGCAACTCTCCTCTAGACTTTCCAAAACATCCTATTTCATATTCTGCAGCTACAAGCTAAACCATTTCAGTATCACACAGGTAGGCCACACATTTTGTTTAATTTTATTCTTAACCCTGTGAAGGTCCTTTCATAAATATATTACAATAGAAAATTCCTTATGGAAAAATTCCTTACTCTCAGCTCATGCCTAAATAACATAAATTTTTCTCCGGTTGGCAAATGCCACTGTGACTGTTTTGTTCATGACTCGCCACCTCTCCTTGCCGCTTTTCCATCTCAACTTCAACTTCCTCTTCATCACCACATTTACAAATCCTTGAGCTGTCAGCTCCGTCCTGGCACTTATTCAAAGAGCATTCTCGCTCCCTCCCCCGTCACTATATTGAGCCGGGGAGCTGTGCCCCGCTTGGCACACGTGCTTCCGCGGCAAGCGCCAAGACCTGCTCCAAGGTGCCATGGCAGTGCCCGAGCCTGAACTGCCGGGAGAAGGTCCTCACTGAGAAGATATTCCCATGCAAGCTCCCAGGTACACCAACACCACTCTGACCAAGTGTGACAGTACTAAGCAAGTCTTTATGTGGACCTGTATGCAACCTACTGCATTACAACCTATTACAACCTATGCAACCTGTTGCTTTACAGAGCAATACAAAGAGACTTTAAGACAAAGTATCTTCTAAACACTAAAGCGGTTTCTCTCCCACGATCTGATACCTAAGTCACCCTCCGGTCAATTTTTAGACAGCTCCGCAGCCTGCTGCACAGATTATCCTGGCAAATTGTCCCCATTTATGAGAGCTTGGCTTCAGAATTACAGGTATTTTGTTCCCACCGCTTTAAGCTCAGATGAAGCTTGGACAAATGAAAGTGTATTTCGATCCCAGAGGAACTGTAATTTCAAGCAAAAAAAAGTGTCACGCATCTAGTCATTCCGTCAGTTAGAGTATCTGCTGCTGTTACTGACATGAAGTATTGAGTTTAGGAACTGAGATAAAATATTAAAACAGAAGTCATCTAATTACCAGTACCTCTGCATTTTCGCAACATCTATCAATGCCTGGCTCTTTGGTAACTACCCTGTGTGCTATGAACATTATTCTTCTGGGAGGAGAGCAAGAGAGATTCACAGCACTTTCTTTTGGTGGCATGAATCTCCATGTTTGTTTTCTGGTGATTTTTGTCAATTATGTCTTTACCCAATTAGCACAATCATACCTAATTATGTAATTAGGGTAAATATGTAATCTAATGACAATGTTCAATTATGACACGTATCGATGTCATGAAAGTTCCGATTAAATATTTTGGTAGGGAGAACTGCATTACGTGTAGAGCTGTGTGTGCCTATGTAAGTTCATGTGCCCCGGCACCCGTTGTTCATGAACCCTTTTAGGCCTCTTGCTTTTTCAGAATCACAGAAATGATTTTGCACTTCTGTGGACAAAAGGAAATCTCTGTCCCAGCCCTGCTAGTTTTATTTTAAACAACATAATCAAAAAATGGTGTCCTTTTACTTAGGGTAGCCCTCTGATTTCTGAAATACAGTAGCTGAAGTAAACGTGAAAAAGACTGCTCTCTTATCACAGAGCAGACAGAATTCACGTTCAGTGAATACTTATTTTCAAATGGAGAGGAAATGTCACTGTAGCAGTTCTTCCCAGACAGATCAAGGGTTTCTGTCTCTGAAGTTAACAGCAGCCCATGCCGCTGACCTCAGAAGACATTAGATCAAGGTGCAGGCTTTAGTCTGGACTAGGAAGCTATGCAGAAGCATCAATCATTTTACTGCCTGTTCCCCTCACGGACTTCAGGTGAGAGAAGAATTCAGAAACCTGCTTCCTCTACTCTACACTACATGAACCAGAATGTTATACTGAATTTCCCCAAGAATGAGGAAAGAACTAAACTCCAGAACTGATTTTTGAGGATTGAATGGCTGGAGTATTCCATTCTTTTAAAACATGCTTCAATGCAAAGCTGCAATTTAGTCATGATCCACAGAAAGGCAGGGCTTCAGAGGGCAGAATATTCCCAAATAATGACACAGAAAACAGTGCCTCGTGTATTCATCCCCTGCAGCTATACCGCGCTTTGTGTGCATTTACAGACCACTCCTACTGACTTTACAGATATGAACAAGACAGTAAGGATATCAGCAACAGAAATTCAGTACACATGTGTTTAAGAAAGCTGAATTCTATTTTGTTATTATCATCAGCTGAGATTTGGCTCTGAATCTTTATGGGTGCGAATGATGTAGAAGAAGGAAGAAGCCACCTTCACTTTCAGATCCCAGGCAGGCTATTGCAGGGCTAGCCAAGGAGGGGGTGGGAAGCAGAAAATACTCATGAAGCAAACATATTTCCTTAAGTCATTGAGAAAAAAAATAAATACCAAAACCCACAAATGATATTGTTCCAGTTTGAGGTCTGAAATCTTGTTTCCTAAATTTCAGCCTGGAGTGATCTTTTTTACAGCTGACTTTCATAAACCTCAGACAGAAGAGATTTTACAATGGAAATGGTGACATGATTCCTACTGGTCATCTCACCCATTCAGCTTTACTTGATGAAACTTTGCTATTAGAACTTGGTTGTGATGAGGAACCTCAAGAGGTTCAAAGGTTTACTCTAGCTCAGAGAGCTCTCCTAGAAGTTTGTCAGACGTGCTATACAGGGCTGGAACCTCAAAGGTCTGCAAAATAAGGAAAGACGTCTCATCGGGGCTCAGCTGAAATCCGGAGCAAGTAAACATTTTGAAAGCTATCCAAAATTTTTCAACACATTACAAAAATGGTCTCTGCCTCAACTTTTAGCAAGAGTTACAGCAATCTGAAGATTTACTCAATATTACATTTCAATATCTGGTACTTTCTAGGGGAAGGGTAGCCACGCTCTCGCTCCTGAACCATATATAGCTTTTCAGCAGCAGCTGGAGCGCAGCATCAGCTCTGGGTTAGACAGCACATGACATAGACTCTCTGTGCTGGGTCTAAGGGTGGATCAGGGATGCTGGTGGGCAAGGTGGCACAAGCTAGCAAGGGCTGCAAGGCTGATGACTCTAAATGGCCCCAAAACCGAGGGGTTTTTGCTTAGCCCGGGCCTGCTCTGTGACTGAGCAGTGCCCTGTGCTTTTGGTGTGAAGCTCAGCGAGCCCAGGTCGAATGTCCTTGTTCGAGATTCTGCACAGCATGCTAAGGACCCAGAGCGAAGGCTGGTTTCACGTGCACACTGAAAAGTAAAGGTACTCGTAGGTGATGGCCAGGAAGCTGTACCAAAACTCAGTGCCACTTCCAGGGTGGCATACTGAGGCTGTATTTCACCATGATACTGCCTATCTACAACCAAAGGCTCCGCAGTCGAGCTGGAGCACATCTCCTCTCCTCCTTCAGATCACTGTGGCTAATGCTCCTAAGTTGTGGAGACTTCCTGGCTCAAGGGCAGGTGTCTGTCTTAGTCTTGGATTCCTCCCCTAAGAATATCCTCTCCTTATTTTCTCCCTTACTGATTAAAAGCAAATAAACAGAGAGAAAAAAAAAATCAGATTACTGAAATAGTTATTTATCTGCCTTTTAAGAGTTTAACCAGATTTGATTATCTGAATAAGAGTATTTGGATATGGTTCAAATTCCAGGGTACACAATTACATTCTGCTTATCATGAATCCCATTTGCCACTGCATATGGTTATTCTAATTACCCGAATGCTATTGTCTGCTCCTCTGCTGACAAGGGCTCACTGCGCTCCACACCAGACGAGACTGGGAAAAGGGGGAGCACACAAACGTAATAATTTTCATACCCCAGTGGCTACCGCGCAACACGCTTGTCTGCAAGGGTGCTTTCAGTGAAAGATGTCGGGAACAGAAATGAGAAATGGTCTTGTTATTTTGAGGGAGAAAAACATGATTTACCAAATCTGAAAAAAAAGAGGAGTTTGCTTTGGAAAAGCTTTGGTTTGCTTCTTCAGACAAGACCTACTGCTTCTGGTTTAAACTGTAACTCTGGCCAAATGAAACACAATTGTAGTAAAGCCTCCCCAGATGCAGATATAGCCACGTAGTTCCACAGGAGGCATTTTTTTCCTCTTGGGACGTACGAAAGCAATGACTCTGCCTATTGCTAGAGAAAGGGACTGCATTAATTAAGGTACCAATTTTTGGAGAGGATATTGGGACTTTTTTTCATGTCCCCAAGGCCTTCCTGGTACTTTCTACAAGCAGGTGCTCTGGTTTGTTTCCAGCTACAGTAACTGCCTTCTATTTCTTGAAGTTCCCCTGCAACATCAAACTGGGTGAAGTACTCGGTACTTCCCACCCTTAGCAATTTTGCGGCACGTCTGCACACTGTTACGCAGTCGCTGTGCCTCAGTGACAGATGAAGAGATCTCTGTGCACTCTGTATGGCACTTGGATCAAAGCTGCTGCATAAATGTAAGCTCCTTATCAACAAAGCAAGGGAAAAAATTCGTAAGACACGTACAGGTAGAAGCTCCACAGACTCCAATTAGTTTTTTCCATCCTAAAGGGAAGACACATTTCAAGGTTCTTCACGTCATTTTGTCAGACTCCGGTTTCACTCTAAAACTTAATGAAGTGCAGTGAAATACAACCAACAGAAAAGAAATACAAATTAACACTGAAAACACAGTACAGTACTTTTCAAAAGGCTGAGCTGAAAAAACAAAGGGGCGGGGGAGAATATGGGAGGCTATAGTTATAGAGAATGGGGGCAGTTTAACAAGAAACAAAGTCAAATACATTTTAAAATTTAGTAAAACGTAAGAGGAGAAGGAGGGGAGGGGAAAGGCACACGAGCTAGTGGCAGGAAGGCAGAAGCTGGAGCCATCCCAAGTACTAACTTTGGCTCAGGGAGCGCAGCCTTAGCAACGTCAAGCAAACAGGTATAGCGAGAGCGCGCTTCAACGCAAAGACCCAGATTACATGTAGGATTGGGGCAGAAGCCATGGCGACGCCAGGCTCAGGGAAGCTATGCTGGTATTGCAGGCAGAAGCGCTGACTCTACCTACGTCCACGTTGGCATCCTCTCTGCAGCCACGCTGCTGCACCTCTTGCTTGCAGAAGACAACAACGTTCAAGAGGCTTCCTTGGGCGTGTTTACCCTGTCCCATAAAGCAGAGGCCACAGCGTCTCCAAGCTCACGTCAGGCTGAGCTGACGCATGCCCACGCAGTGGCACAGCTACCCTTTTTCTTTGCCAAGCACCAGAAAACCAGAAGCAACCAGAAAACATGCTTAGTCTTCAGAATATAACGCGACGGTTCTCCTCGCAGCAGCACAGGGCCTGCATCTTAGCCCCCTTTCTGATGGCACATTTCTAAAGTTTGCTTTCTAAGCATCCAGCCATGTTTAGATCAAGTCTCTCACCAAAAGGAAAAAAAAAATGTTGGATATTGATTAGCAGGTCCCAACATAGTCGGTGAGAAACTACACTAAAATATTTTACAAAAAAATCTGTTTCCTCTTTCCTCTTCTTTGATTCAAATACTGATTTTCTAATCCAAAAATATGCTTTCAAACCCAACTGTGGTAACTCATTTTGCGACACATCTGCCCAATTCCCCTGCCATGGGCTTTTGGCACTCTCGAAGCAATGTCACCTGAAGTGCCAGCCTCGAGAAACATCCGTGACAAATTCCAGGCTTCTCTCAGCATATTCTGCCAGAAGCCTGATGTCTCCAAATGGCTTTAGAGAGAAGAGACCACAATGCAGAAATATGTATTATATTGGGAATAGGGTTTGACCAGCTCATTTCTTTTTGGAGTTTAAACTAAATGAGCCAATACTTCCATTATAGCCATAACGTAGGAATCTAATGCAGTGAATACTCACAGCATTTAGGAAAAAAAACCAAAACCCCAAAACACCACAGAATATTAACAGCCCCTCTGGGAAAAACAATTTTTACTGTCACAACTAGATGCAATCTCATCCTGCTTCTATCACAGCCCATGATGATACCCTACGCATTCCACTATGGATTAAATAATGTCCACCAGCAAAGCCAAAGTGGAGGCAGGAACCAGCACCACAGAGGAGATCTTGACTCAAGGTCCATAGTAGTATCCCATGACTAGGCTTCAGTATGGCCTTGCAGCACCCTCGCCCGAAAGAGATTCATCCTTCCCCGTCCTCAGTCACCTCTTACTGACTGTTCTTTGAAGAGCCGAAGCATTACTTGTGGACACGCGCCAAAGGCCTTTCACCTCTACGTAACGGAGACGAGAACGGTGATGTCCAGCGCTCGTTCTGTGCTGTGGCAAAGGTAAGCACACACCCGAAAGAATGTGTAGCACTACAGAGACAGCCCAGCAGCAAAAGTTCTTCTGGAAAGCACGCATCTACTGCGGTGCAGCTTTTATACCTTAATATCCTATACATGCGGGAGGGGAATATTGACCACCGGTTCCCGTACGCAAATGCACGGTCACCTAGAATGCCAAACTGTGCATTTTTTTTTCTTTTTTAAAAGCTAGTTTCAACTCACAAGGAGAAAGAAGAGTAGCTAGGCTGAAATTTTATTAGCAGAAGCCGCCTTCAACATCGTTTTATGCTTCTATAGTAAATAGAAAACACATAGAAAACCCTGGAAATTCAGCAAGAGAGAAAAAAAACTTTTTTGGACTGCAGCAGTGTGTGTCAAACCGGCCAAGTTCAAAAACAGAAATTTAAAAGTGGAAACGCAGACCAAATCTTTGGTAGAATTAACACTGAAAGCTGCTGGAAAGAAACAGTCAGACTTTATTTTGAGTTTACAGTCTAATTATTTTCATATAGAACCTGTACATTGGGATTTTAAAAAATGACTTCTTAAAAAATAATTGTTCCACTTTCACAAGTTAAAAATGTTAGTTTTATGCAGCAGGGTTTATACTGCCTGCTTACATGGTGGGTTTTTTCCCCTGCTCTACCATTTTTTTGGAGTTTACAGCATGATTATTTTCCCTTAAAAACTATTTTAAAAGACATAAATACCATGAAATGGGAAGGAATGGGATTCTACAATAAACTAATTTTTGAGAGAATAGGAGTTGGAAGGCCAACACCCTCCTCCGTTACAGAGCTGCAAGCCTGCAGTATACCCAGTGATTCAAAGTTCCTTGATATAAAGGCGAACACAAGCGTCTACTGCTCTCACAAACAAATTGCCACCACTAAGCAAAGAAAGAATGGATCCTCATTGCTTGGGAACTGAAACAATTTTATCTGCTTCTCAACAACCTCAGAATTAAACAACCTAAGAACACTCCCCTACCACGTCCCATAGCCAGACCTATGCATCGCATATCCGAGATTTAATTTCTTCAGTCTGATGTCAAGTAACTCCCCCGTCCCCTTTTACTCCGGCACAAATGAGTTGCTGGTTTGCACGAGTGTATTTTAATACTGGCCAAAGCTGAAAACTGATATGATAACTGCAGAACAAGATTTGCAGCTCTAATTTTATACTTCTTAACACAAAAGAAGGGAGGAGGGAAGAAGGCATTAGACGAAAGATACAAAGAGCAAAGTTGAACGTTGTCAGTTTAAATGGATAAACACAACACTCTGTGCACTTGCCAGACAGACACATACCTATAGATACAAGCTTGTGTGGAATATGACCACAAGTTCGGATCTACGGGTTTGTGGCAACAGGCAGGGATCTCTTCTGTAATTTGCTAGGCTTGGGGTTTGATTTTGTTTTTAAAGAGGAAAACCATTTCTGCAAATGAAATTTCAGAGCTGTTAGTAAGTAGCAGCCTTCATTCTCCTCAGCACCTTAAACCCGCTCCTTTGGAGGATGGGGGGGAGAGTTGCTTATTGACTTTGCTGTAACATTAGCTCTGAAACATTACAGTTTCCTTCACTCCCAAGTAACCCTTTGAAAAAAAAAAACCAAACAGCAAAATAAAAGAAATTTTAAAATAAACAAAATAAAGCAGATCTGTGTTTCTTTCTCGTAAGTACTTTGCTGGACAGAATTACTGATGATTACACAGTACTGAAGAATTAGCAGCCAACACTGGAGGTATATCGCTAACACTGCAGCAAATTATCAAACAGCAAAGTTTTTGTATGTAGAAGGAGTTGCAATACACATGCATACCCCCACCCCTCAAAAAGTTGTCTTGTTTCCACTCTGGCAGCCTGGTTAAAACAGACGGAAGAAACAACTGCGTAAGAGTTGTTTTAACTTTCACAGAAGTCATTACTGGTCTGGGGTTCTATTTTAATTCTATTTTTGAAGAAGAAGGAAAAAAAAATCCTTTCACTCTGCTAAACAATCTAGAAATTTGCCTTAACGCCAGCTCTCTGCTGTCTCACTGCATTTCATCCTAAAATGACAGAGACAAATATAAGACTTCTTCAGGATTTTTCTAGTAAGTCTTGAAAAACTGTCGTGGAGCAAAGTTTTTGCCACTGCAAGCAAGAAGCGTCCCCTCCTTCCCCCGAAGTTTCCAAGTTTTCTTTCCTGCGTAACTAACATTTCCCATTAATGAAATTTTATTGGGTGGGCAACTGGTGGGGAATTAGGTTGAAAAGCAGTCTGGCTGTAAGCTCCACATAAAACTGGTGAACAAAATCAGTGAGATTAATTGTTGCTTAAAGTGTCACAGAATTGTCACTTTCTACCTCTTCTCTTTCTTCAGAAGATAAACCATATTAATGCAAGCTAATATTATTCCCTATAAAATGAGACAGTCAACAGTTGAAAAATAATTTTGCTATTTGGATGCTTTTAGAAAGTTCCCCCACTTCTTGTGTAGGTTCTCAAAATAAATCACTTCAACCTTTCCAGCCTGGTAAGTATGCAATTAAAACACAATTTTCCTTTATTGGAACTCTGCTTGGGCTGGGTTACAAGAAACTCCTGTTCCATCCAGCAATAGAGATGTTAAACTTTCACCGTCTGCCCAAAGGTTATCTAACTTGATCATCTACATTTATATTCCTAAGCTTATACTCCGATACCTACCTTAAAAGTGTCCAGCTTTTCCAAAGTTTTCAGCACTCAACTTTCATACCAAGAACAGGAGCTGCAGGGATTCAGCACCTTTGAAAAATCAGGACAACTTTTATGTTGGATCCTAAATGCAATTTAGGAGCACCCAGAATTCAGAAAGCTCTAGCCCTGCAATAATTGTGCAGCGGTCAAGGGAATGGGTCAGGGAGCACGTGGTCCTGCAGACAGAACAGAGTCACATCATGCACAAATACACGTATTGTGCGCTTCTTTGGAACCAAACTGCAAACGGAATATAACAAATGTTACCCTACCAAAAATAACCCAAGCCCTCCGACTACAAAGCTCATTTATTTCAGGGAACACAAGATTAAAATTCAAATTGTCTTTTGACCCTTCAAGAGGGCCTAGTAGGCACAATACTGGGAGTCGGTAACATTGCTGCTGCATGTACCAGTATTTCTTTCAATGGCAAGGAATTTTTTTGCACGTCACCCTCATGCTATAATGCCATACTGCATAAGACAGAGCATTTTCTTTATATTTATTGTGACCCTAATATTCTTTACATTAATGTATGTATATGAAGATAGGCTGATTTGCATGTTCCTGCTGGCAAAGAAACACTTTATTTTTTTCATATGAGAGCAGAAAAAAGTAATGATCTCACTGAAGCACACATACTATGTGGAGGTTAAATTTTTACTAGATTTTCCTAGTTCTAAAACTTTTTTTTTCCCCCTTCATAGCTCACAATCTCATTTTCTAACCACTGGGATAGTTCAAGTCCTTGAAGGAAACCGAGATGTAACATATGGGTGGCCTGCACATACCTCCTTGTGGTATAGGACATGTGTCCTCAATTCTGACTAGTCTGAATGGAAGTTGCAGGCCCCCAATGCACTTCAGCAACTGCTCTTTATTACTGAATTATCGCAGCTCTTCTCAGAGACAGAATTGAGCCAGACCTTCTAAGAGCCCATCACATGCTTGTAAGGGCAGCTGTTAGGTGTTGACCCACACAGAAAATACGCCCTTTATTTAGTTGCCTAAACGAGGGCTGATCTCTGCTGCAGTTCTGGCCAACCATCTCCTTCTCCCTTGCTACCTGATTGGCTTTTACGAAACAAAAGGGAAGAACGAGTGTTAGGATCCCTCGCCATAGCTTCAGTTTTTAAAAAAGGAAAGAGAGAAAACGAGAAAGCAGCAATAGCTGTCTCTAGAAAAGCACCTATGTATGCCAAATAAATCACTCAAGCAGGTCCCCACTATAAATCTGATCAACGACTGCATTCCTGTGAGCCCCGGAGAAAGGCAGCTCGGTGGCACAGAGATTTCATGTAGTGGCACCTGTACGCTGTAAATTACAAGTATCCAGGAACCAACCTACTCCTTTTCATACATTTTGGAAAACAAACTCATGGACAATTTTTGAGACAGTGAACTGATAAAGGCAGCAGAAAAGGAACAGGGTTTTGTTTTTTGAAAGGTATGGATTTTTTTTTTTTTTGAATGAGCACTGCTTTCTTAAAGATGAATTTCACTTACATTGAATATGTTCAGGGGTATTGAATGAGAGCCATAGAATATACAAGATCTGGGTTTTGAAACATTTCCCTACATTGATTAATCACATAGCTATTGTACCTTTTGATAACCTGATGAACACATATATGCAGTGGCAGAAAATCCATGATAAGCAAACAAATCAATCATCTTCACACTGTATTTGCCTACAATGCTAAGATTACAAACAAAAAGTTTCAACCTGTACATTAAGGACCATATTATTTATATTAAGGATTGTGATATCCTTATACTAAGGATACTTCGCTATTAATTTTATAGTACATCAATGATCACAGGATCAACAAGGCTTTGGTACTAGAACCTGGGACAGTCAAAAAAGTAATACACTTTTGTTAGCATTAACCCAGTGTAAGACTGGCATTTTATAGATTTATAGCCAAAGGAATATAGAAGGAAACATGCAGAAATTAAGTCTCTAAAGACATAACATTGGGTTTGGTCTGTGGGTGGTATTCTTGCAGACCACAAAGCATAAATGCCCTGTCCCAGGAAAATCGATCATTATGGAATGCATTGTGTGCCTGAGTAAAAAGCTGTTTACAGCCATTTCATACTTCTGCCACAAAAATAAGACAAATAAGAAACACGACTGCTAAAGAATTCCCATTCTTTCCCCCCACCTCTTCCCCCCAGTTTTAACCCCAATCTATTCAGGCCTATAAATATATATACATATATATATTTTTTATATATATATACAGACACACAGAGACACACTCTACCTGAGGTTTAAAGACCTGTATCAATAGATTTCTGTACTTCAAATAATTTTAAGAAATTGTAAGGAAAAGGAAGATACGGACTGGAGAATGTATGAGAAACCAAATTACCTCAGTAGCAGCATTTTACAGGATTTCTTATCGAATGTGCGCTGCCATATTGCTAGGCCCAACTCTTCAAGGAACGTATTCTGGAAGACAAAATATTTACGGATATTTTCAAGAAATGGATTCTACCTTCATATATCCAGAGGCTACAGCTTTAGAAGCAAAAGGAACAGACAAGGTCCTAAGAGAGAAATTACTCCCCCCTCCTGATATCCCCCATTTCAAAATTTTTTTTTGGAAGATTATTTTCCATGTTACACCTTGGATCAATCCACTCCTGCCCTCCCCCACACAAGGAGTTAAATCTGTGGAAATAAAACATTTCTTGTAACACAAACATTTAAGAAGTTTGCCAATTCTATTACCACCACAGCGATTAAGACAAATAAAGCAACGTGGGGGTTGCAACAGCAAATGCATTCCCTGCTAGTTAGTAACACGCATCAACTTCTTAAACTGATCAGTTATCATATATAGATCCTTATCCAATTAAAGTTTGATAAAACAGAATCAAATAGGAGGATCGTTACCTGCTTTTGAGAAGGTTCACCAAGCAAGCATTTTAAGCTTTTTGACTCTTTTAACACTGATACAAGGAATAATTATTTCTCTCTGCCGATGCGATTGTTAAAAGAAGAGAAACCCCGGATTGTGGTGGCTTCGTGGATGCTATTCTTTTTGCACCACAGCAGGATTCTTGGCTGCCAGTCCAAGCTGCTTTCACTTGCCAAGTTTTAAGATGCCGGTTTTGCCTTTCATTTTATTGTTCCTTTCGCAACGTTAAAGACCGACTTAAAAAACCATGCACAGCTGCTATCGGGGAGGGGGGGGAATTATTTGAATTTTGCACAAGAATGGAGATGAGGAAGGAGCGCGCTGTGATGTAACCACAACGACACCCACAGAAATATTTCCAATATTGGGGGGGACGGACTCACGCTCAGAATCCTGGCGTTCCCCTACAACACAGTTGGGATCTAGTGTAAGAGAAGGAAATAATAAAAACGTCCGGACCTACGATCGACCGTAGTCACGTTAGAGGTGGAGGTTGGTACTTCTCCCGCCCCCCCCCCGATTTTTTCAATCAANCCCACCTATTTTTTAAATCCACTTTCTGCGGCTTAAGACTATTCTTTCTCATGGAGGATGTCTTCCAGGGGGTGCAGGGAAGCAGAGGTTGGGGAGCAGCCTAACAAAAGGATTCCCCCCGCGCACGGACTCCCACCCCACCCTTCCGCTGCCTCCCTCCGATAGGAGTGCACCCATGCCCAAACATCACGGCCTTTCTTTTGACGCAATGCCACCGTGAAGAGACTCGGCATCACGGCGCAAAAGCTTCCATCAAAATTCAGTACGGGGCTGCGAATTCTTTCAGCACACACATTCATTTATCGTAAGCGACTGATTTTATTTTTTTTTTTTTTAAGAAATTGTGTAAAAGGAAGGCGGGAATAGATTTTTTTTTTTTTAAAAACCCCAACTTCTCTGAGTATATGAGTTGATTTATTTTATAGTACTTGACGTAGCAACAAAATTATTGGGACTGGTACCAAGGCTCAAATGCGTTTAAATGAACAAAAAGTTGTTTGTGATCCTTCTCAGACTTTAACTAGCTATGAAAAGCGTTAATATAGGCTAAGGCTCAATATACATTATAAAGTATAGAATGATACAAGTCTTCCACCAGACACGCACAGAGTCGGTGTGAACGACTGCCTCTGGATACAGATGTTGGGAGGGGGGACATAATACTTCATATCTGCGTAAAGAAAATTCTCACTCAGACACAGTTCCTTGAGATACCCGTGCAGACAGCCCGACGCGCGTACGAAAGGCACGCAGGGTAGCCAGAGTGGCTGGAGACAACTATTTTTCACAGTACATAGGTGACTGTTTATACAGCCCGCAAGCCAGAAAATGGAAGCTGTTTCAAACATACAATAATTGAGGGTGAAAACAGCTCTGACACCAGCTGTTATGTGTGCAGAGGTTTACGGCTGACTTTACAGCAGAACTAACTGCAACTAGCAGAAGATGAATACACCCCCGTATTTCATATTTTAAGAGAAAGAGAGAGAGACTACAGACAACTTAAAGTTTCTATGAAAACCAACAGTCTTAAACAAAAGCAGCGTGAATTAGTTAAGGGGGAAGGAAAAACAGAAGCTTTGTTCTAAAGTGGAAGCATAAGATGTGAAATTTCAAAATCAGATGGCTTGGTCTGTGATTTCTTTCATTTAAATGAATTGATCTGTTGCTAAACTGCTGCTCTTGTGCCAAGAAACTTTTAACTCTTTCGGCTCAAAACTCCCCATGTTTTGCTATTTTCTCTCTCCTCCCAAGCATACCACGATTAAATCAGAAAGCAGAAATTAAAAACAAAGTGGGAAATAAAAAAACAAGAGCATAAAAAGAACAGGGGAATTAAACCCACAAGCACATGCAGAACACAAAAGAGCCACGATATGTAGCGTATCGGTGCTTCGTTCGAACTTCTACTGTATAAACAACGTGATTCTTGTTCTTACAATGTTGCTAAAACTTGGAAAGGAGACAGAAAGGCCTTCAACCTTCACAATTCCACATATAGCAAGAACTCCAGGGCAAACCCAACAGAAACAGGGCTAGCAGCAAGAAAAACAACAGAGTCCCTGACCTAATTCATTGCAAACATTCACTTACCGAGAATGCCTTAAGCATTTCCAATAGAACCCCCTTTCCTACACATGTTCACCTATGTGAAAAAGAACAAAAAAGCAAACTGAAAAGCTCTCAAAAACAACCCAAAAGATAGCTGCTTTGGTAAAATTTGGGTGAGAGAGTTCCTAGTGCTTTTCCATTTTGTTTTGGATTTGTTTTGCCCACTTGAAAAAAAAATTTGAATTAAAAAAATTGAAAATAGACATGTCGTAATTAGAGGTAATTCCAGGGGAAAAAAAAAATATTTATTTGTAGAACAAAAAAAAAAAAAAGAAAAAGAGGTATTTATATATCTATATATCTCCCACTTTCCAGTTCTGCTGCAGTTCCCCCTAAACTGCTGCTGCTTGCTCCAATCTGCTGCCTGCTTAACAACGGAATGACAGGCAACATCTGTTTGTATAGAAGCCAAGATCAAGCCTTCAAAATTTTTTTGGCTCAGTTTCTTTTTTCTCCCCCCCCCCCCTCCCCCTCCTCCCCCCGGAAAGCTGTAAAAAAATAGAAGTAAAAGAAAAAGTAAAAGCGCACAGCAAGATTTTGAAAGCAACTCAAGTGAGGCAGCAACTATTTTCCCTTGAGTTATTTCAAGGTACAGTACTTCGAGGATAACTCTTTCCTCTCTCTCCACCCGCCGTCACCTCCTCCCCTGCTCTCCCCACCCTACATCCTCTCTCTTGCCCCATGCTATTAATAAAGTATCACACAAACTGGAAAAAAAAAAAAAAA